>JABASI010005289.1:0-12536 GCA_019776505.1 Tomocerus nigrus | reverse complement strand
TTCTTTGTTCAAGGCTTTAATCATTATGAATGAAGGTGTAGAAAAATTAATCTGCTACTTCCTTTCTTTAAAATTGTGCTGGTTATTGTAACACTGATGCTGTGTACTCCGTATATATAGTGTCCGTAGTAGTGTAAAATGTCTACCTTTAATTAGTATGTTCTTGTTCTGATTTCAATGAGGATAACTTGGTAGGAAAATCCTTTTACTTCTCATAAAATGAAAATGTCTAATAAATCTACTTTAAAAACAATACGACACTTACATAATGTCAGATGTAAATGAATGACGAAAATATACTGAAAATAAATCAAGAATTTTGCACAACGTACGTACAGAGAGAGACGGTCGTGTGTTATCATTTGACATTTTATTTCACTTGATATGCTGTAATCGTACACTTGCCATTAAAAATGTCATCATCATTCATTCGACTTTTGTCTTTCAGCATCCCAGTGGAACAATTCATTCCGTATCAGATTAACCACTCGGGATTCCATTTCCAACCGTCTTGTCTGCTCCCCGTCTACCAACAGCTTCATTCTTCCGATATCGATACCTACTTTACCTACATAGCTACCTATTACTGTCAGGTAGTCTCTACAAGATGAAACTTGCTATTCTTTTCATACATTGCTCTATATCTGCGAAGATATGTAGCTCCGAGATGAATTATTTGTTATTTGACTTGCATTTCACCTGTCTGACGAATTATTTTGCTATTGTACGTATGGCAAGTATGCAAAATCATATCTTAGTAAAATATCTCATATTATTCTCATATTATTATAGCAGTTCTAAGCAATTTTCATTATTGCAATGAACCATTGTAAAACGAATATAGTACAGAGTAGCGTTGGAGTAACATTGACATCAACATCGACCTATTGTCCCCATGTATAGATACTGCATGTTACTTTGATCACTAGTATGTGTATAAGGGTTTTAACTCGGGCCGTTTTTGACATGACCTTGACCTTGACCTACTGTCCCCATTTTCACATTGAGTCTTTCTTTAGACCGTAGTAGTCACGTGCACAAAATTTTAACTGTATATCTCAATACGTTCATGAATGACCTCAGGACGACTCATTTGACCTTGTCCCAGTAACCCCATTTTCGAACTCAGTCGCTTAATGGGCCTCTAGATGACACACGGAAAATTTGAAAGATTTATCTCAATCCGTTCGAAAGTTATCGTGCTCAGGAGCAGACGGACAGACAGATGGGGCATTCCTATAGAAAGCAACTACACTACCCGAAGGAGAGAATAAAGCGTGATTTGTGAGTGTTGTAGGACAAAATGGATAAATGCATGAAAACATAAAGGTAAAATGTGTCTATAGGTAGTTCTGCAGAGATCCAGTTCTGCAGAGAACTCTGACTTTTGGTAATTTAAACTTGGGAAATAAAGCGAAAATATCATCAAAGACATTGAAAATGTGACAGCAAGAAACATTCAATGCATTCACGTCAAAAACGGGTTTCTTGTTTCTCCTGTTGATGGACACTCTTTATGTCCATCAATCCAAGTAGAACATTCTTGACGTCTGTCACTCAACAGCATAAGTCCCCTAAACAATCTTCTACGGAATGGTTCTGTTATAAATACAAATGATTTTCGCAATGATCCTCCAGTTGCCACTTCACTTTGGTGATTCTACTTATTTTTGTGTTCTCTGAATATTTTATCTAGTTTTCCATAGATTTTAACTGAAATTACAAAATTCACTGCCAGTAAAATAACCACCGAAAGAAAAGCACTTGCGAGGAAACATTATTGTATAACATTATTTTCTCTGAATATTTTATCTAGTTTTCCATAGATTTTAACTGAAATTACAAAATTCACTGCCAGTAAAATAACCACCGAAAGAAAAGCACTTGCGAGGAAACATAGCATTATATTAAACTTTCCGTCATACCGTCAGGAGTACATCGTAGAAAATGTCCGTTCCTTCTTATAGCGGTTTGGTTTACCCAAATGTTCGACGAGAAACGGAAATTCTACCGGAACGTAGAGGTAATCTGAAACTGAATGTCTTAACTACCCGGTTTATAGGTTATAATCGGCTATGGGAAGTTTATTTCACAGTATTAGAATTTTCCGAATATTTCTCAAAGTTTGAAGAACCTTATTAAAAATGTCTTATTTAATATTATTATTATTGTCTAATAACTTATAGATATTTTCTGTGGTTTTCATTGAAAAATGACATTTTGTTAAGTATGCATCTGGAAAGAGCAAAATTTGTAGAGTAAGTATGCACCTAAATCTCTGTAAAAACGCATGACAATTTATCTTTTACACAATAAGGATCCTTTTCGGATCGACGGGGATCGTTTTCGGAGCGACGAGGATCTTTCTCAACTCAGGTGGCGATTGCTCCTCCAAGTGCCATAATATCTGGAGGGACTGTCATCGATCGTACAATGACGGAACGAGATAACACTCGCTTCGTGGACTTCCAAGACACAGCTCCACCAAAGAGGGTCAATCAAATGGACATGGAGTTCCAGAAATTGAAAGTGTACGACTCCAGGAAGCGTCCTGCTGCTCCAAACCACCAAGATCAAGATGGAACTTTCTATTCGAATTACATCGTCGAAAGAATCTCCAGGATTGTCGATGACTACCGCAAGATGAAATACGATGAGTTGAAAAATGTGTATCACCCGGAAAGTCAGGAGACGTTCGGGTTCTTTGTCTTTGGGTCCGCGAACAGGAAGCTTCACTCAATTGAACCAATTGCAACCGTCCTCTAACACTAATACTCAAAATATTCAAGATGGACCCGTTGATCAAATCGAATGGTTCTCACGGGATAATGCACGGTGGGTGGAAATAGAGGAAATTCCGAAAAATATTTTATTTTTAGGAATGAAAATTAGGAAACACCAGATTTGTAAAATGAATTTCGAATTTTCGTTTCCTTTTCGAAACTTGCAGTGAGCACCGAACGGACCGTTACGATATCGTTTACAACCACCGAAGATCATACCCCGTGTACCGTCGTGGCCAGAACTTTTTCTTTGCCTTGCGAATGTCTACACGTTGTTACGATTTGAACCGTTACCCAATTTTCGTGTACTTCAACTTTGGTAAGTTTGCATACTAAATCTTCGGCATTTTCAGTACATTAAATTTAATGAAAAATCTAATCTACTTTTAAAAAGTTGCCCATATAAAATGTAATATTGGCTACTTCATGGATTATGCATCAATCGATTTCTGTAAATTATAGGAAGTCAGCCAAGTGTGGGAAAAGGAACTCGAGCTGCTCTTACTATTACTGGGTCGGAGCGAGAATTTGTGCAAAGAGATTTGGAATGGGGCATCAGAATTCACAACACCGAAGGAAATACTCTCACCCTCCAAGTTTGTCTTCTACACTAAAATATTATCTTTCATTCTCATCGTGTTTTCCGTTTCAATTTAGACAATTTTAACAAATATTTTTCATGAAAGGTAAACATCCCCGCTAATGCTCCCGTCGGAGTCTGGTCTTGCGAAATCCATCACAACAGCGAAGTGTACAAGTGCAAGGAAGATATCTACGTCCTCTTCAATCCTTATTGTTCCGGTAATGATCACTGAAAATAATTTTATCCTGCCTTAAAAAACAATTTTATTACAATAATAATGTTACTTTGTGCAGAGGATCCTGTTTATCTTGATAATGAGCAGTTCCGGCGTGAGTATGTCCTCTGCGAGTCCGGACGAGTGTACAGGGGAACGTACAAGAACCAGAAGTCATACAAATGGATTTATGGTCAATTCAATGACTTCATTCTTCCCATGGCATGTCTCTTTTTGGATCGATTTACCGAAGGAAATCGCAACATCATCGATTACGGACAGCGAGGAAATCCCGTTCACGTTTCCCGAGCTTTGGCTTCATTGGTAACCCATTTGAAACTTTTTGAATCTATTTATAAAGTTCAGTAGGTAATCTTAATGTTCATCTATGGGCTCTTAGATCTTCTCCAAGTTTGGAATCTTCAAAGAATCAGATTGCCGTGAAGATGACTTTTCAACGTATTGCTTCACTGGAACGAACTCTGTCTTCGAAAAATTACTGGAACAGCAATTTCGTCCCGTTGAAACGGATCAAACTTTCTTGGCTTCAGCAGTCTACGTTTCTTGTAAGTCAATTCACTGGAAAAAATTATACTATCTCAGTTTATAGCAGGAAGTATTTAAACTATCCGTATCAAAGTTGATCTTTGTACTTTCACCTGCTGTTTAAGGCGGTTTTCTCCTTTTATATATTACACGATGCATTTATGTCGTAAAATATCTGTCAGTAGCAATTGCAAAATTTTATTACCTGCAATTAGTGTGCAGTAAAAATAATTCTCGCAAGAACTATGCAGTTCTCATAAACTTTGCCTTCTATAAATCTTTAAAACCTTATAAATTAAAGAGAAAGGGGAGAAAGGAAACTTTCACCAATTGTCCGCCCGCATATATACGGCCGACTATCACTCTTGATCAATAATAAATCTCCTCTCCTAATAATATGACCTTTTTATTGCTGGTAGTGGTACACTTGCAGCAGTTACTGCAGAAATTTAGTTACCTTTAGTAATAGATTGGCTAGATAATTTTTGACTTTTACGATGGAGCTGACTGAGAGTGTTTTATTTTTATAGTGTGCCGTACTCTGGGTATTCCTTGCCGTAGTGTCACAAGCTACAGGGCTCCTCTGGAGAAGGTTAGTCGCTTTGCAATTTTCATTTTACAGTTCATTTCATTTTGCAGTTGACTTCATTTTATCCTCCACAGTACATCTATCAATTTACAGCGAAATTCAAAATTGTTCACGAATTTTCAAATGCAGTTATCATTTTACAGTACCTAATCATTTTTCACTTTGGAGCACCGAATTTTCACAAAATTTTTCCGTGATTTTTTTGCTACAGCAGTTTTTGTATTCCTTTTCATGTTACAGAGAAATTCAAAATTGTTCACTAATTTTCAAAAGTATTTTCCTTTGTTTTAATGTCATCATGTTAGGTAGGTACCTACAGTTCTTTTTCATTTTAGAGCACCGAATTTTCATATAAATAATTTACTTTTTTTAACAATTTCTGCACTTATTTTCCTGGTACATCAGTTTTTGTATTCCTTTTCAAGTATTAGCGATTTTCATATTGTTTTTCATGTTACACAGTGATTGTCACATTACTCAAGAATTTTCATTTTCTTTGTCATGTATTGCTTATGTAATATTTTCAGTTTCAATTTAACAGTTATTTTAATTTTTATATGTGCATTAATTTGTATTTCAGTTTAATAATTATTTTGATGTTCTATGTAAGTTCTATGTATGTATGTAGTTTTTTTCCTCCTCCGTTTCATGCAACTGTTATATTGCTCTTTAATTTATCTTTCAAAAATGGGATAACTATTTGCAGAACACTCTGAATGTGGATTTATATTGGAGTGAAGAGAATGAGAGAGAAAGCGACCTGTACGAAGCGTATCATTGCTGGAATGACGTTTGGATTCGACGAGATGACCTAATTGCCCCTGGATCCTACATCGGCTGGCAAGCTGTTGATCCGAATACTCAAGGTAGACTTTTTTGATACTTATTATTATGGTGTCCATCATTCAGTTTTATGTACTTTCCTCTTTTTATTCTACTCAACTCCACAAGATGGGCTATTTTGTAATGGAAGACAGTAAAATGGGATGCAACAAACTTTCTTGATAGACTAGAGAAAAGTGGCCGGAGTGAGTCAGATTGGGAATGGACATTTTATAACCTCTAGCCAGCTTTAAATCACAAAGCAATTTCCCAGAAGTGTACTATGATACGAAGTGATAAAGTGGGATTCTTTGCAGAATTATAATTCTATTTCCTGACATTTGGATTGAAGTTACGAGCTCACGAATTACAATTTGAGTCTCTCTTACTGAAAAAGGGCAACTGATGTTAGCCTAAGGTTCAGTAAAACGAATAATCGCAAGAAATTCGCCACAAAAACAATGTTCGTTACATTCTATATGTATTGTATAAGAGACTATGATGATGATGATCATTAAGATGAAGAATTTTATATCTTGAGTCTCAAGTTAAAGTTAGACCCCCGAGAATCTCTTTTTAGCCGTTAGTGTGTACTAGTGTACATGAGATCATGAGAAATAAGAGAGGTTCTCCGGAATAATAAATTATAGGAGAGTGTAAGTATATTAAATATTAACCCAAGTCACGTCTTCAGAAAATTGTCTACATTTTTCAGGTTATGGTCCTGCATCTGCTGAGGCCGTGCGTCGAGGTGAAGTGGGACTGAATTTCGATATTTTCTACTTCTACTCCATGCTCAATTCCCAATTTAGACACTTCTACACGAACACATACCCTGAGAAAATTGTTTCCGACAAGTGAGCTTTTTTGATTTATTGATGTTGTTCCGCACTTTCCTCTTCCTTTCGCAACTGCCAACACATTTTCAACTATACCGTGCACATGTATATCAATAAAGATCTTATTTTATTTACTACTAATAAACAGCATTGGAAGATTGGTCGTCACGAAGCGTTGTGACCGCGATGAGGATGATGATGACTTTGAAGATATCACACACTTGTACAAGAAAAAAGATGGTTTGTATTTTTTCTTAATTTTCTGATTTACTTTGAAATGTATTTTATAACAGGTTAAAAATTTCTGTGGATGATGTTTCGCAGGAAGTGAAGATGATAAGATAGTAGTGATGAATTCCATGCGAGGAACTTTGCCTCGTAGAGGATCCATTTCTCTTCGCACCAAAGACTCTCTTCTGGGAACAAGATATGGAAAAGAGGACTTAATTGTCGACTGGAATGCCAACACCGCCACATTTGGACAAAATCTTCAAGTATGAACTTAACGAAATATAACGGAATAACATAAAATTATATATGAATAAATATTAATGTCATATTATTAAGTTAATAGTTAAGAATGGCAAAAAATCAGTTTACACTGAACTTTCTCTTTTTTAATGCTAACTCGTTAAGACACTTTCACCAAACTTTCACTACAAGTTTTGCCTGTACATTGTGCAGTGAAATTGTCAGATGCAATTAGCATAGGTAAAGGGAAATTGATAATAATATAAGCGGACTTTTCTCATTGTGTTATGAATATTGAATTATAAACGAAGTGATATTTTAATTATAGGTTTCTTTGATGCTTCAAAATCTTTCGAATGAGAATCGGTCTTTAGTGATCAGTTTCTTTGCTAGGCCCCTCTACCGTGGAGTTGTAGGCAGGAAAATGAAACATTTCCGCCGACAGATCAACTTGCAGCCAAATCAAAGTAATATTTTATAATGTCAATGTTTTAAGGATGTGCGAGAGCAATTAATTTTAATGCCTGTTTTGTAGGAGAAGCCTTGAGCTTGGACTTGAGCCCACAGGATTACCAAGATCGTCTTGACGAGGATTATTTGATTCGCTTTTTCGCTTGTGTCTTTGTCAAAGAGACGAATCAGTTCTGGGCTGGAGACGAGGATGTCACTTTCACAAAGCCGAAAATTAACATCCAAGTAAGAAAACACTTTTGAGTCAATACTTTCCAAATGTAATCTACTGATTATAAATACAAGCTATATCTTTTTTAAATGTTGTTTTTAGACTCGTTCTGTGGCTCAACTGGATACAGATTTCCAAGTCAGCTTCTCCATGGTTAATCCTCTCAGTGTCACTCTCACTGACTGCTACATCTTCTACGAAGCCGTTGGATTAACCAAACCAGTCTTTAGGCGTCTAAGGTAATTTTATATGTGCCAAATGTTTTATAATCTGCTTTCCCAATAACGTTCATAATGGAAATCGATTTTCAAAGCGTAAATATTGTTCTAAGCTTTTCTCTTAAAAATATTTCAAACTTATCTACAAAATGTTTGCATATTTTTTATCTGTAGGGATTTAAAACCCGGAGAAATGCTAAACATCAACGAGAGCGTCATTCCACGGAAACCTGGGGATGCCCGCCTTGTGGCTGTTTTCAACTCTCGCCAACTACGACGAGCAGTCGGATCGAAAATGATAACGGTTAGGGAGTAGATGACAGAACCTGGATGGATTACAGACAAATGACTCGGATCGAACAAAAACATTTAATAAAAAGGAGTAAATATGTATTTCTTCATAAATTAAAACAAAATTACATTCATCTGTTAAACTTTATATTATGCTATGCTATTATAAACTTTAAATTGTCTTCTACAGCAGATAAAAAAGGTACTCTCATGATTATCATGTGTGTAAGTATTTCTGTAAAAGTTAACCCTTGCACCACAGCTTGTCCCAAAAATGTATAAAAGGATATATGCCAATACCCAATTGGTATATTAATTAATACTAAATGGAGTGTTTGGTATGTGAAAGTTTAAAATACTGATAAATTGGTAAAATACAAATAATATTTGAGAAATCATAGTCTTCTGTGAAGACATTAAGAAAACATGTGCATGGTAGATGTGCAAATGTGCAAGTTAACTTTTACCCTGGAACAATCTTACTACTCTTTGGTTTTTCGTGAGATTCCTAAAGGGGCAAAGCCCGTTTTCGTTGGTGGAGGGTTGAGTTTCGATGCTAAATATGTAAAAGGAGGCAATAAACTCTTTCTGTCTGGTATTGCAACATCAAAATGTCGAATTTTTTCTCTTGTAGCCCAACTAACGGCAAAAGAAGGGTCAACTTGTCTTTTCTTATCGTTTTTACATGACATACCTATCATGATGATTAGAACCTGTAAAATAAACAGAAAATAATTAGTTAACTGGCCATATTTAGTATAGTTTTCAAGATTATACACTTTTAGCTAATGTTTTCACGGAAAGAAGAAAATACTAAATATACATACAGGATTGCTAAAAGTAGGTTCACGTACGACTTTCAGGGACTTTCACCATGTAAATTTCGTTTCATGTTTTTACGCTGTTGTCATTCAATGTTTTTCAAGACTTTCTAACCAAATTAGACTTTCACTAAGTTCACTTTTTCTTTTTCTCCGAGTGAAAGTGATGAAAGTTTCATCTGTTTGGAAAGCAATGCATCTTTTTTATTTAGCGCAAAAATATGAAATGAAATTGAGAAAGCACTGTGTGAACTTAGCTTTCATGGATCCTATAAGCATATAAATATTTTAGAAATGGGAGGTACCTCTCGTTTCTCCTTATTTTTATCTATATCCTTTTTCAGTGTATCGACAATATCAAACGACTGTCGATTGTCAACAGCATAGACCAAAACGAAGGCATCAGCGATGGAGTGGTATTGTTTAGGAAGATAAATTTCATTGTTATCTGAGGCCCCAAATCCTTCCAGGTCATAAAGTCTTAAGGTTTCTTTGGTGCCTCTATCCGTATCCACTGAGGCCACATAAATATCTTCTATTGTTGGATGTATATCCTAGGTAAGTACAAAGAAAAGAACCCTACATTGACTTACCACAATAATAATTGCATAAATAGAATCAGTGAAATTACCTGTTTTTCAAAATTATCGTAGATAAGTTGCTCCAACATTGTGGTCTTCCCGATTCCCTTCATGCCACATACCACAACTTTGTTTGCTTTCACCATTGTTTGATTTTGTCAGATTCCAATTACTTGTGTGGCACCCACTCTAAAAAATACAGGAAATAATCATTTTACATTAGAATTCAAGAAAATTTTCAACAAAAACTTTCTTTTCTGACGCTATATGGCTGTATTGACTACTTACTTATCTTTGGTGACTAAAAATATAATCAGTCTTCTTTTGGCAATTCTCAGTGTTGTCAATATCTAGTCCACCGTCAGCCTCCTCCAGGTAGCCTCCCCAGTCCCCACAAATGACAAACCGCAGTTATATTATAATTTATGTTACGTTGGCAGAATAAGTGTTAGTTAGGTTTATGTCATGTTTATGTGTAGCAGTTTGCATTTTGCATTACTTCTCTTTTATGTAGATACAAGTTCCTATTCTCGTGCATTTCCTTTTGTGACTTGATAGAAGTGCATGGCTCGAAAATTCAAAGTTAACTGTAGAAGCAAAGCAGGTAAATTGATTGATTAAATATCCCAACTCTATTACACAAGCCTTATTGACTTGACTAACTTGATTGACTTCACCCAATTAAAACTCTTATCGATCTAAATTTTAAGAGTTTTAGTGACGGCAGTGCTGATAATAATGTCACCTCAGTCTGTTCGTTATCAGGTAGAGGCTTAATAATTTTCTTCTCGTTTGTTTGCCTTCTGTTTCCAGAATCCTATGTATGTAGTTTTAACTTTTAACGCGTACTACAAGCGATAAAATGAACCTGGCCGATTGACACTAAAAATGTCAAGTTATTTTTCCCCCATGTAGCACTATATTTTTTAACTTGACCATCTATTCTGTATCAAAGTCCATATTATGTCTCCCATGTCCGATCAACAAATTCCATACGCATTATAATTTGTAATTAGGAGGAATCTGCAAGGAATTTTTATCATTACAAATATCGATTTTAATGTACTTCTTTTTTGCAGACGAATCAAACTGGAAAATCGGTGCTGTTTGTCAAGTTGTCAGTCGATGAAAATCTTCAGCAGTAAACTGTTGACCATTGACCGTTTTTGCGAATAAAGGCTACATTATGTTAGCCAGGCGGAACAACCGGGTTAGCTAATCATATACTCAACACTGTACACGAAATGACACGTTTTTAGTTAATTTAGTTGTTTTTTCTGATAGATGTATCAAGAAAAATAGTAAAAATGAAATTTTGGGAATGATTTTGTTTCAGAGGAAACCTGCGCCTAAACCAAAGGAAGAAACAACCAAAGGAGCAGTACCCACCCTGATGGAAGTAGACACTTCCTCTGATCTAGTTCAAATGACCCCCTCCGAAATCGAAAAGCATACTTTTTTGCTGAATAAAGTATTTACCAATGATTTGGTATGGAAATTAATTTGCTATGTACTATAAATGAATTTGTAGCACTAGAATTTAATCCTTAATCGATGATTTTAACTATTTGCAGATTTGGGACAACATTGCCAGCTTTTTGAATCCGACAGATATGAAGAAAGCCAGTCAAACTTGTCATCTATTGCTTTGGAAAGCTCGAGGTTTCCGAAAATTCTCGGACAATATGAAACTGATTATTTGCCGAGATACGTACAAAAAGAGAATAACGACGAAAACAAAGTTCAAGTGGAAATGTGCAGACATTGAATTAAGTACCCTACCTCCGAAATCCTTGCCGTCAATTAAAAGAATTATGCAACATGTGGAAGCCCTTGAATTGTATGAAGCGTATGGTGTTCAAGAAAAGGAGATAAATAATTTTCTAAGTGAAATATTAACAAATGCTCCTAAGTTAAAGTCATTGTGGTTGGAAAGTACCATACTGGAGAAAAAATTGGACGTATTTTCTGATCCTGTCGTGCAAGCAAATTTAAGTAATTTAGAAGAATTGAGGATCACTACTGGTAGAAGGGACACAACAAGACACATCGGAGGTGTCGACGGACATAAAGGGCCATTTCCTCAAAACATTTTAAAATTATCCGCCATTCCTATGAAGCTGAAAAGTTTTTCGTTTGGAAAAATTGATTCTTACTATGGTGGACAAAAAGTAAGAACAACTATTTTATTAAATTATTTGATTTGATTTCTAATCTCATGAAAAGTTTTTTTAAAGTATTTATAACACATTTTTGGTTAATTTCAGGAACATAATGCCTTTACACCGAAAATTCTTGAAAACTGCTGTGCTACGTTGACAGAATTGTGCCTTCGACTTCATATTTGGAGTATGGTAGAACTCCAAAAAATTGTTTGTCCTGCTCTGAAAAAGCTGGAAATTACAGCACATAGACAGCATGAAACTAACGTTATTGCCTTTCTCCTAAACCAACCATTGCTGGAAAGTTTAGAAGTTCAGTTCAAAAGTGGATTTCCAAAGACTGTTCTGAGAGCTATTCAATCTCGGAGCTCAAAACTCAAACGATTACATTTAAAAGGGTCTAGCTTTAATGGTTCTTCAGAGTCTATAGATTGGGGCTTTTTAGGCAACATGCAGTATTTAAAAGATTTCCGCATGTTTCAACCAAGATCCTTTTTGGGCGAAGACGAAACGCAAGCAACTTGCTATGAATATTTAAGCAGCCTCCCAGGCAAAGTGAGCAAAGTGGCTCTGAGAGGTTTGGAATCTGGCTGGTCGGGAAATGTAGCACTAAATACGATCACTTGCCTCACAAGATTCTCAAACCTTACGGAAATCAGTCTTATGCGTTGTGAAAATGCACTAGATGATCAGGTCATGCAATTCATTTGTTTGAACATCACAAAACTCAACGTTTTCAAGTTCTCTCATTGTCGAGCACTCACAGATTTTGGCATCTGTGGCAAACGAGGAGATGAAGATACTGGCATAACTTTGAAGTCTTTGAAAGGTGAAAATAGCCAAGAAAGGGCGCTGTTAGTCTTTCTTTTAACATTAACGAGGCAGTAAAATAGAACGTGGGATATTTGAATTATTGACATTTACATGTAAAAGA
>JABASI010005288.1:0-12537 GCA_019776505.1 Tomocerus nigrus | reverse complement strand
GCCATTGGGACCCCAGCACTATTAGAGGCCCAGCACTAATAGAAGACCCAGCACAATTAGAGGATTTACGGTACATTCTTTTACTCAATTTTCTTTCTCTCACCTACGAATGGGAATCAATATCATTACATTAGGTTCGCGCGATGTAATATTAACGCACTTCTTACAACTTGATAATTGGTGTAAAATTGAGAGAATCCATGTAAATACATCCATTCACCTACTTAAATACATAAAAAATATGTACCTAACAGTTGTAAGTAGGCATGTCTAATTAATGTTGCAATATGCAACTAAGAAATGATATCTCACATAGTACAAAAATAAATTGATAAATGCGAGTAGTGATTTTGCAGCACATAATATTGTAAATAATTAACTCATCTGTAGCATAACATAGTAAAACAGAGTGGTACAGCTTATTGTTATTGTTGTAGCAGGAGCTATAGAATAATTGAGCTGACAAGATAAAGTAACAAGATAACTTGGTTGTCATTATCGGACGTAACTAATGATTGCGTTACTTAACGTTCCGGAAGCATGAGTCGTAAAAGTGAGTTGAATTCAAAATATCCAATGTGTATTATCTCTGCGTAAATGACAATAAAGAATCATGTTCGGCACTGATACAACAATTGCAACATTACATACAGTTAATAGAATGCAAAAGAATGCCAGTTCATTTGCAGAGAGTGTAAGTGCACCTTTTATTCACAATCTGGTAATAATGTAAATAAGAATGCAGTAGTTTTACATTTAGATGTAATCTCCTGATTTACATAGGTAGCTAAATGCTAAATTGTCAAAAATTACGAAGAGGACAAAGAGTAGGCATGTTGCTACTTATGTTGAGTTTTGTTAACTAAGAAGTATGCACGCTCTCCCATTGCTGCTCAACTGGTCGTGGTAACATTGGCCCCAATGACCAACCTGCAATTCTTTAGATTTGGCTTGGTGCTTGTTCATTGTTGAATCTTGTCTCTGTCTACCTACATTCAACATGCACATCACATCATCATCTTTATTCTTCTGAAACCTTCTTGATTTTCCTATTATATGTTCATATCCCCTCTTCTGATGGATTGTAAGAGCCTTTCAAGATGCTTCTCTATACAAATACTACTACATGGACTTCGTATTCATTCCCTCATAACTTTGCATCCATTATATTATTCTCACAATACACCACAAACTATTTTGTAATCTAAAGTTGCTGAGCATACTTTACCTACTGTGTTCGAGTAATTCACGTCAGGACGATAAGTTTATGCTGTCTATTCCTTTTTATTATTATCATAATATCACATAATACATAACTAGTAGCATTATTCTGCACATATAGGATGGTTGTTCCTTTAGGCTTCGCCTTGTCGCAAGGAAACTAATACATTGTAATACACATGCATAATAATATTAATAATAGTAAGTTACATAGCACAAGTACAGCGAACGCAGGACATAATTTACATGCAACGCAATTGAATTTATTGCAGTTTAATTTAAATGCTACTATCTGAACTTATTTATCTCACAACAACATTAATTAGGTAGCTATACACTGCAGATAAACAGTAGCAGGTATGTATTTATATTGATTGATACAGTAAAATAAGAATAAGAACAGTATTCTTATCAATCGAGAGTATTTCTGAGCAAATGTGTTACCTGAAAGTATTTTATGCAATAGCGAGAATAGTGATATATATCTGATATACTTACTTATATAAATATATTATATCTATATAGTATAATGATATAATGATATATTCATTATTTATGTAGTATACGTCAATACGTGTATAGAGAATAAGAGACAGGTTTTGTTGGTTAATTTCTGTCCACATTCACATTACATTCACTAGGTTGCCGATACCTTCAAACATTTTCCACATTTATTGCACACGCACATAAAATCACATATCCAACCTTATCAAAGTCCATACAAACATTAACATCGTATATTAACACCCTCAACAGCTATATATGCATTGTGTATCACCAGAAGCATTTTTAATTGTCTTTGCCTAGGTCTTCAAGAACACAATAATAATATGCAATCTATATCGACATAAATATAGCCAGTAATAACTAGTTTATCATGCACATTGAATAATTAAATATCTTTCTGTATTTTCATGATGTATAGTTTACCATTAACGATTGTGACAGTTTTCGCTATGACTAAATGCAAAAGTGATTCTCTTTTCGTTCATACTATTCATGTCTTAAATGAAGCTACAGTTGCATATTGCTCCTGCCCCTGCCTACCTGCGCGTAATCTATATCACTTACTAAAGATATCTGTAACTGTAACTTAGTATTTGTTATCTGAAGATAGACATTTCTTCCCTTCTGACCTGAAGTCATTGAGAAACATAAACCGTCTGTTTTTCTTGTCCCTTTCAGTTCGTAATAAAATGACCACAAGGAAAACAGCCGACCGTAAGCACGTAAATAAAAAATAGATAATACCATTGACTTTCCTTACAGCTGACTAAGAACTAATAAATTGCTTCTTAAGATATTAGAAATAGAGAGTGTACCTTTCAACTAATGATAAGTACCTAAAAGATAAGACTAAAAGGCCCGTCTCAAAAATGTGCTGAGCAAATGAAATAATATTTACACCGTCAGGCAACGGTTGTTTCATTAAAACATTTGTTCTCTATCTGTTAACTGCGCGTATTCTCAACCTATAGAACTGTTTTCTTATACAACATGTCTACTTTTCAATAAGATGTATATTGGGATGCTCATTTGGACCTGAAATGCGTTTCTAATGCTTAAATACAAATTTGTAATTTATATAGTCATAAACATGGATAAATATTTGTGGTTGGTTGTAGCCAGGCGTTGCATATTGTTCATTCAGCGACACTTATGTGGAGAAGTACATAATAGATAACAATGAAATACCGCAATATAAAATCATGCTACATAATAGTTCTAAAACCTTCTCCAACGAGTAAAAGTACCTTCAGCTGTGTACTATTGTAAAAGAATGCATTTCTATTGTACTTGACTCGCGCTACAATTTAGAATCGTAAAAGTTCTCCATTAACTACTAGTGAGTGTAGAATCCAAACTGTAGTAAGTGAGAAAATATGTATCCCCTGCCCCTGACTTGACTACTCTGTGTTACATTTACAAGTTATCATATGCACACATGCCGTATTAGTCGTAGTAAGTTGGCGATTATCATTTAACATCTCACCATCATTAAAAATTGTCAAAGATTCTTGATATCTATTATGTTTAGAGCACACAACAAATATCACCCTGTAGAAATACATTTCAGCATTAAAAAAGACAAAAAACCAATTAACAATTGTATGTTGAGTATTATTAACCGATTTGATAAGACGATCCATTTAATTAATATTACCATTACCATACGTTTTTCCAATTGTAGCAATAAATTATTGGTTTTCAAATCAATTTGATTGTGTGTGACAATGTAGTAATCTGTGTCGGAAGAAATTATCAGAGATCAACGATAAATAAATCCCCAGGGGGTATAAATCGAGTAATACGGTGTGTACCTACTTATATAGGTATGTATGTTAAATAATAGTTAACTCCTCTCGATCCCTACAACGTTCACTCTGTCTGTGTGCATAAGTTTAATAGTGTTGTTGAGCATTAGTTTTGGATTGGAGTGCGATGCGTTATGTTGTTTAAGTGTATGTAAGAGATAGATAGAGAGGATTCTGGTGTGAGTGTGTAACTGCTGGCAAAGGAACACGAAGGAGCAGCTTCATTTCAACTAACTCTCTCTCTTTCTCACTCTTGAATAAGTCGTCCGCGAGTCGTAGACGACTTGGTCGTTGCAAATTTCCTCTTCCGTGGTGTGGTGCCCATTCATTTTCATATTAGATTATACCTACTCATCAAGATTACCATTACGTTACGTTGCATTAGATTATGTATTAGGAGTATACCACCCTTTTCTTCTTAAAGCCAACACTTATTCATAATACGCCAATGATCACATCACATCACATCATCATAACATAAATACACTTTCCGTTAACCATACATTCTTTACTATACTAGCAAGTAGTTAACAGAGACAAAACAGATGTACGCCTACTGAAACCCATTCAGCTTATATAATCCCTATTACATAACATTTAAGTGTATGATCTGTGCTTCCCAAATATAACACATAATATATTCTAATGGTTGGTAGCAAATAAATACAATCTAAATACTAAAATGAGTGTACAGTAAGACAGTAAAATGATTTTTGTTTGTACAATCGCAGAGATTACTTGCACCTTAATTTTCCAATCAGGATTGTAAACAAATGTAAAAGATGAAAGGAAGAGAGTCATGCAATAGTTTTGTCCCTATAATTTCCTTCGTTTCGTGTCGACGAAAGATTATCACTAATTTTGAAGAGAGACGAAGCAATTTCAATGGTAAATACTTAGAGATATACAAGTAGTATGTGTAATGATTATTTTTGATTGTACAACTGACTATAATGATCTCGAATCTCGGCTTTTACTTTGACAAGTCAAAAGCATACCGAATTAGGACACCAGAGAGACAGACAAACAGTTTGTATTGCAAATCTAGTGAACCGAAACATGCAGAGGCGTTTGTTTACATTTAGCCATTTCATTCTTAACAATAGATTTACATGATTGAGTAGTAGAGGTATTGAATGGAGTAAATATTTAAGCTCAATTACATAGTCGATTGTGACATAGGAAAGTGTTGGAAAAGAAAAGAGCAGATAGAATGTCCAGTTGAAAATGGAAAAAAGAAATTTCCTTCTAAAGGAAATGGTGCATTGTAAACTTGTAAATACTTCTAGTTTGAATGGAAAATAAATAAATGCCATGCATACACAAGCAGATAGCATTGTCTCATTGTGCATTTAAGGGCACAGTTTTTTATGTGAATGCAATATAAGCATAATGGGAAATTATATTATAGCTATAATACACAAACAATCACATGATGTATATATGAAAGTCAAAGAGCATAGATTACTATACATTTATTTTAAGAAAAAAAGATCTAACACTCCCGGCTGTGATTCAGTGAGTGTCATTTTGAGTTTTAAGTGCTCTGCTCATGGACTCTAGCAAAACATTAAAGAGAGTTAGCTGCGAGTTAAATGTAAATGGATTATATCCCTTGAGGCTTCGTCTTCGACTGAAACGTTGTTAGATAGAATGCAATCCATTATCTGTTCCCCACATAGTTTTAGTTTTCGTATGTGGCTGACTTGACTGACTGACTTACATTAGTTAACCCATCACTTTTCTATACGCGTACATATAGCGGAGAAATAGTTTAGTATATGTGTGATAAACTCACATTACATTACACATACATAATTGTAATATGTTTGGGTTTAAGCGATATGTTGCAATTGCAATGCAATGTAGCGTCATGTCTGTCAAGTTGAGTTTCTCTAATTACAGCAACATAAAATGAGACTTCGCATACTAAAACGAAAAAATCATGCAGGCCTAGACATGCATGTCCGCAAACCTCATATTTATCATGTCCTATGAGAATGACATGCTACAGATGTTAGTCTTAGCAATCCACAGTTGGCACACTCAGGAACTGCATCATTGGTTAAAAGTACTAAATACATGAATAGCTATTCAATGAAACTAGCCAAACTCTATTGTAATAGTAAACAACACTCATATTCCGTGATTATAATTGAAATTGTAAAATACTTGTACGCAATAACTACGCATAGTGTGTAACCGGTGTTGTTGTTCTCCTTTGCTATATACTTACAGATGTCAACAGACATTCTATCTAACCAAAATCATTGCAAACTAATGTCTGCCTCTGTCAGTATCAATGAACTAAGGACATGAGACAAAAAAATCAATTTGTAATCCTGTAATTAATGCTTGTTCTACCTAATACAAGACAGCTACTACCAACTACACACATATTATGTTCCTAATTTTAGTTATTATGTATTGCAGCTCTAAAAGATAATTAGTTTTTACGCGTACGTTGGCAAGAAATTGTTTTTTAATTACCTTATCAGGTGCTGATTTCATTATCCTCATTTCGAGCATCCACAGATTCTCTGCTGGAGTTGAACCTGATTCGATAGAGAACCATTCCGTAACACAATAAAAACGGTCTCATGCACAAATGGTTTCATATACATTGCCACTCTCATTCGTAATATTTTTAATCACTTTGTTTTTGGCTTTTGGTTCTTGGGGAGCTTTAACTGTGCCAACTTGAGAACATCGGCACTTTAAAACACTTAAACACTGACGAAACAATTGTTGCCATTTAAATAGATTAAGAGAAAATAAAAAATCAAATCAAAGTACGTGATCAGGTCAAACGAATTTAAAACAATCAAGTTTCTCTTGTCTTTATTACATGTGCCCTATGGAAATTCGCTTGTCATTCATGTTTCTTCGTGGGAAATCAGCATCATATTATAGTATCTATCTATCCTTTCGGACAATGCTAGAAATCAAATTCTAATGTCAATAGTTAATGTGTAGCGTAAAGAGATTTAAAATGCACAATCACTCTTCATCTCTGTACATCTTCGCCAACACAATAATTCGAATACCATCCGTCAAGAACTGTCTTCTTTAACCCTTATTAGTCACTCCACATGGAGTAAATCAACCAGCACGTGTCCACATATGTAAATAAACAAATCCTGAATGCACAACAATGATTTAGTAAACCGAATCAATGATCTACTCTCTTTTCGCTTCCACCCACACCATTTCCAATGGATTCCCACACAAAACACAGTCACATATTATTTATGTTTAGATCGCTTAAATTCTAAAATAAACGTAATACATTTTACTGTCCACTTCCAGTAAAGATATTTTTAGACGACACTTTCTCAAAAACGTCCTTTCAAGTGTGTGTCAGTATGTCAAAGGCCAAAAATTTGAAGTACACTAAACACCCGGTTACTGTTTAAGAACAAATCTTGCCATTACACTTTTCATGAAATGTTTATGTCACTTGGGAGTGTGAAAAGGAAGGGCTATAATCAATTCACACCCGGATAAAAATAGTGAACAATAGTACTTAAGACACAGTAATTATGAAGTAGAAAATCAAAGCACTGGTGACACAATTATAAACTAGGGAGTTAAACACTATGGAGCTGGTGTGGCTTAAGGTGATTTATTGTTGTAATAAAGTATGTATTTATGTATTAGCTGCTGAGAATGGCTAATGTGCCTACATAGTAGTGCCTACTCACTTGCTAAAGTGTGAGGTAATCCTAAATAGTAACGGAGAGTTGTTTTCCTTAGCAAGTTGACGTTGAAAGTGAGTCGAGTGCATATGAAGCTAGACAAGACTTGAGTTGAAAGACAACAACGCAAATGCATTGCAACCTCTTCTAGGTAATTGTATAATGCAAGTAAGTAGAAGTAGATAGAGTCTGTTAGATTGGATTGTACACAGGGACTTTGATGTATATATGTAGTCAAGTCACTTTACTTTGGATGTTGCTTACTTGACTTTTTGCATTAGTTAAGAATTAAGTAGAAGCAAAGTGTATAGAAGCTATAAGGCATTTGACTATGTGTCTATTATGTATTCACTTGAAATAAGAACAGAACACAAGGTAAGGCAAAGGACTATGCAATACGAACAAGACAACAGTTATAAGAAGACGTATCTAATGTTAACTACTTACATATTATGTACACTATGTAGTATGCATGCATTAGATAAGTAGTCTATATAGTTTATAGGTATGTAAGTACATGGAGTTAGTGTGACGATACAGAAACTGTTGTAGTTTTGGAGGGGTCACCGCAAAATCCCCTTCTTCCCATTCTTTTAATATTGTTACTTTTGCATTTGCATGTTATGTAGCTTGCATAGGTTACGTTACGTTTCTTCAGATTTTGCCTTTTGTATTTCGTCGTCGTGGTGGTTGTAGCTAAAGCATACCTGTAGTTCTTGTGTCTACTTAGATAATAGGGAGTTGCAATGCATTGCCTCTGTCTCTACATTATTCTACACTATAATGCTGCATTACAAAATACTTTTAAGCTTTAACTACATCTTTCTTATGGATAACCAATTGATCCATTCACTTAGAAACACACTACTATGTATTCTCCTATTGCACTTACTGACTCACTCAGAGTCACCTCAACTCATATTATATAGACATTCACTAATATCTATTTAGCATAGCATAACAAAAGCAAATCTCTGCTTACGTTCTATACATAATATTAAAGAGAAATAAATCATATAATATACAATTCTCACAACTCTATAGTTTGTCGATTGCATTTAAAGCCCTGCCTGTTGTCCCGGCCCGGCCATCCCATATCCAATACTACCTACTACGCACAGCAGTTGCAGTAATACAGGCAAAACATTTACTATATCTACATAGACTACATACTTACCTACATAGTTTACATTAAGTAAGTGTAGGCCTGTACCGTTTTACTATTTACTACGTTCGTTCATTTGACTCGACTCACTTGAGTAAACTTTCGCTTCGAGCTCAAGCTTAAGCTCTCCATGTCTCTCCATGTAAGTTTAATGGTTTAGTATGTTATGTGGAGTATCCTTAATATAATTTGCACAATCACTTGCATACATTAATATGTAGAATATATTAGGTATGCTCACTTAAGTAGCTATAGCAAATGCATAGTAGAGATACTTCAGTGTAGAGTAGGCCATACGCACTTATTTACTATGAGAATTAGACTAATGAATATATGATTGCTATTATACTAGCCATTAGACATTACGTGCCGTTCATGCCGTCGTCCTACTAAATAACTTTAACTGCAGTTAGGATTAGTATAGGAGGGACATTTATAGTGGATTAGTTACACTGCCCGTCTTGTCATTATGTCTTCTTTATTCTGGCCTGGCACTGTACTCTTTGAACTGAAATGCACTTGTTCCCATGCTAAATAATACAGTAAATACCTTATATTTTATCTAGTACGTGTTTTTCAGTTGTTAAAAATTCACATTGAGTTTTAGCATACAATATAAAATTTACTATCTGCAATTTACATGCATACATAGGATATAATGAATCATATCTGTAGTAGTATTAATAATAATAATAATAATAATAATATATCATATCAAGGTTTAAGTTATGGATATGGTTCTGTGCAATAATATGTTTACNATCATATCTGTAGTAGTATTAATAATAATAATAATAATAATAATATATCATATCAAGGTTTAAGTTATGGATATGGTTCTGTGCAATAATATGTAAATTAGTAAATAATCTGTAGTAAAAATGCTAATAATGCAATTAATATTATTTGCTTTTACATTAGTATTTGAGAATTTATTTAACTAGTTAGTAAAGATGACAAGAAAATTACAGAGCTATATAGTCTATTGAATAAAACACGAAAGGTATATTTACATAATATTATTCATTTTTCTGTAGTTTCTGTATTTGTATTGTAAATCTTTTAACATTTATGCATACATTTACCTTTCAATAGTAAAGTTTATGTATAAAGGTAGTCTTGCAATAGAAATGGTTAAAATGAGCATTTCGTTTAGTTATTATTCGCATATTCAGCAGACCAGAATGGATAAGAATGAGATAAGACGGAGAGGAATTACTGAAATGTAGCGAATAGCTACAAATAACGAAAAAAATCTTTGTTGAGGTAGTAAATAAGTGAGGATTACGAAGTATCTGTCATGTAGGTAAACAGTCTGTACATTTATTTATAGTTTACAACTGTTATGATTACACATCATAATAGTATACACTATTATGCGTATATACATAAACATCAAAGGTGAATTGCGCATTGCATTTTAACTGCATTGCAGCAATGGCAATGGCATTACTCAGCAAATACTCTCATCGCAACATTTTAACAGTCCAGTTTTAGATTTAGATCAGTTCATGTGATATTAATTGCCATGTTGTACATACTATAAATTCTATATAATCATATTAGTCATTCATAAGTAATTCAAATCTCTTCAACTAATTCTCTGAGCTCTTACTTTTATTTACGCTTGATATTTCGTTAATTCATGTTTTATTATTAGCTGTGCTGCGCTTAATATTCATTGTGAGCCCAGACATGAGACCAATCTGGGTCGGGCGGCTAATAAAATTTCATATGTGATGTGATAATCCTATGTTTTCACCATGTTATCAATTTAGTATCACTTTAAACACTTTAAATACTATGGTATTGAAACGTTAACGATCAATTACATTCATGCAAGCTAGCATCAACCAACCAACAAAATCAAAAGATATATTCAGGGTCTGTGCTTTTCAAAATAAAACAATGTCAACTTAAGATACCCAAGTTATCTTTACAGAATCATATGCTCATCGTATTGTCAACGTGCCTACGTGGGACGTGGAATACAAAAATAAAACAATGTGCTTCTCTCTTTTCGGAACAACGCAACGATGCAATTAATATCTTCTTTAGAGATTCATGTTGATGAACTTTGATAATAATAATAAACAATGGGACGCTATGATAATTGCAGTTTGCACAATAGCACTGTACAAAGGTGTCCGTCTCGAATTAGTATAGTAATAAATGCTAATATAAATTCATTGTCATAAAAGATACGAGATATAACGATGAAGATTGTATTATATAAGATTTACCTATAGGTACTATACTATATAAGTACGTAAACTATACTATTTATTAACCATTCTCATTTATTAGCTATTTGAAAATCAATTTTAACCCATTAACCTATTTTCCTGCGGCCAATTTGAAATGTGTATCCTATCTCTTTAGCAAAAAGGATATAAATGCTTACGATATGACGTTTATAGCGACAAGATCCCATTAAAGACCTTTAACTCTTACTGCTTCAATTATCAAATTATCGTGATGTACACATCTCAGTCAGTAATGATCTATTGATCAAATCTAAAGAACAATAATATTAAACTGAATGACTCAGTTAACCTACCTCTAAACTAGAAAAACCTGAAGAAAGTCAAGGACATAATAATTATTAATAATATTCCTGCGTCTACGCAAATACATTAGCTGTGCTGTGCGTGCGTATACCTTCATTTAATTATCAAGCAATGAAACGGATAATGATAATTAGTTTGATCAAGAAATAGTTATCTAGCAAAAATCATGTTTGTCCAATTAGCAAATGCATGTGCGAGGCAATCAAAGACATTACTTCTTCATGACAGTTGCAAGTTGCGACAATAATAATTAACAATTAAGTATACATTTTGCTAATAATTTGAATTTTGATAATTTACTGGAAGCATTACTATTTTCTCATATTTTGAAAAATTACAGCTCTATTTTATACACGTACCGGATGTACCTAGTGTTATTTGTGAATTTTTTATGGAATTAACAAATATTATAAGATAGTCCAAATGTGAATAAAGCACCTACCTACACACAATAGGTATAATATATATCATATAATATATAGATCATTCATTTGATATTTTTCAAATGTGGTATATCATCCTTAGGATAAAATATTTTGATGAAAAGATTTTTTTGTCTGTTCCAAAGTACTGGAGTTTCCTACACTACTTCACGGGTACGTTCTCTCCACGACGGGCACGTTCATTGTGATATGCGATTTGATGATATGATAAATTATGACTATCCATAGATATGATGTTGGTGGATAATGGAGAGAAGTGTGCAGAAGTTTTCATTTCGTTTGCAAATTTTAGCGCATGATAGAGGCAATGCATCCACTGTTCCTAGGTACATTCATGAGTGTAAGTAATTCAAGTTATTTCGATGAATAGTATTGCAGAAGTGTACAAAGTGTAGACTAACTGTACGTACGTGTACAGCAAATCGAAATCAATTGGCTTCGGACATTTTTTTGTACCTGCTGCCAATTTTGAATCCCTTTGCATACGCACATAAGCAATTCACATTCATTTTGTTTATTAAATAAAGTTTTATAGAAGTTAGCCTTGTGTAAAGGTGATTAATGAATGTGTATCATTAGTTAGTACACCTTTTGCAGCTCTGCATATTATTTTAGCATTGATGAAAGCTGTTGAAGTGTTTCTCTTCAATAATATCTAAGATTGAAATGCAAGGCAAGGTGATAGAAACCCGGTCAATGAAACAAAAACAAAAGATGTGAACCATTTTTGCAAAAGTACCTACTTATTATTTCAAATTGTAGGATTTTCCTTTTGTCCTTACTTTAACTAAGTTGCTACAAATGATTTGATTAGCAGCTTGATGACGATTACAGAGTGAGATGTGGTCTATCTATATACCTACTACCTACGTATTCCTATTTCAATTTTACCGAAGGCACCATCGCGAACCGCATACTGTCAAGGAAATTATTAACGAGGCAGCAAAAGAGAGCGCGCAATATTTGAATTATTGACATTTACATGTAAAAGAGACCCTTTTTCAAATCGAATGATCTATATCGTATCGAAAATCTGAAATACGAAAATGTTCATAAAGTTACTGTCTACAATCGTGAATAACAGAATTCTGATTGAACATTTGGTTTGGAAGTTAGGACTTCGAA
>JABASI010005287.1:0-12540 GCA_019776505.1 Tomocerus nigrus | reverse complement strand
TTCCAGCAGGTGCTGGAAGTTCAGTGTAGGAAGTTCCAGCACGTGCAGGTGCTGGAACTTCATTCCGGTAATTTAAACAGTTACAATCACATGTCATATACAGACGTGTCCTGTCTGGTCATGTTAGTCATGCATAATATTCAATCTGTGTAGTCAATGCAAACGTAGCCAAGAAAAGTTTATCAATTTACATGTAAAAAATCATTTTGCATCGACATGGGCAAAAGGTTTCACAGCGTCTGCAGTTACGTATTACGTAACTATTGTAAGTCTACTTACCTACGTCAAATATTAACTTCAAGGATGCCCAATTGCACATCCATCGACTGCGTAATGGATTTAGTTTTTTGATAAACATAAAAATATGCAAGGGGAATTGAGGATCTGCTCTAAATATACATGCATTAAATAGCTGCAGAAATTCAAATTTTGAAGGTGCTAAAAGCATATATCGACGTAAAGCGTGGAATAACATTTTATTTTCATAACTATAAATATATTGGATACACTCCGTCTCCCTGCGTTTGTGTATTACTGGAAATTAAGAGCAGAAAAACTTAAAATTCCCCACACTCCACATCCTGCAATTATACGATAATTATCAGTATAAAATGAGCATTGTCCAATATTATTATGCCGGTATACCTATTTTAATGCATTTATTTACATAATTGCACTTATATTTTATATATCTACATGATAATCATGAATTTTTATAAAGCAATCGG
Source organism: Tomocerus nigrus (assembly GCA_019776505.1). NCBI lineage: Eukaryota > Metazoa > Arthropoda > Collembola > Entomobryomorpha > Tomoceridae > Tomocerus > Tomocerus nigrus. The sequence goes on along the minus strand of JABASI010005287.1, from coordinate 11,812 downwards.
CTTTCACTCAAACGAACACTTTCATTGAACACTATCAGAGCACGGACCAGTCCCGTTTGATATCATATCCCAGCATTCGATGTGCATACGCAGTACGCATGACATAATTAACACGCATGCCGGCATCCGACTCCCACGAGTCAGTAAGTCAATAATAAAACGTAATCCATCATACGATGTTTTGGGATTATCAAAATGCAATACTGCAAATCTTCTTTGCACAAATCCTGCAAGTTAAGTTCATGACACAGTTAAAATTGAAATCAGGGTTGCTTCACACTAAACGCAAAGGCATTGAAAAACAACCGATACAAGGAAAAAATTTTATGGCGAAAAGGATGACTTAACTTACTGTTTGGCATTATCATAATCCTCCGTTCCATATGCGTACATAGTAGATACAAATATACAGTTAAAAGGATTAATGTCATGCAATTTCGCATAAGAAATATTATGCTCGACACCTCCATAAATAAAATAAGACATCAGCATTTGATTAATTTGATACAAAATCAATTTTTTAAATGAGACTAAAGCTTTTGTAAATAATATGCATCCAATCCAGGTAGGTATTAAACTAATTATTAAAATATATTGCCCAGCATATAGGTAATATGCATCTTTGGCCATTCATTGCAAATTGTAAAACAGCAATTTTACTAATGACCTAATGTAGTATATCGATTATTCATTATCTGCCAGAATTTTTATTTACAGTATGTAATTCTGAAACCCTGGCCATAATAATCATGGAGCGTTGACGCAGATCACGTAGAGCTCAAATGGATAACTTATTGTATTAACACTTTTGACAGGTGGCATGGAAATGGAATTGCTATGTAGATATCATATTTATCTGCAGAGAGAGAGATGTAAAAGTTTCAGCTACAGTGCATCACCAAAACTCATTCGTTAGGTTTATACCTTCTTGTATAATCCTTGTTCGTCGACATCGGCACTTGAAACCACTTCAGAGAATTAAATTAAAATCTGTCGACAGTTTCTCTGTGCTAATAAAATATAATAAGCAGTATTTTCTCAAGATAAAAAAGTAAGGAAATCTGCATCAAATTAAAAAATATTATAACCCACATTCTTTTTTTATTGTAATAGAATTGTTCAATAAAATAATTATTAGTAAATATAGACGATGCTGTGCGTACAATAGGAAAAACCGACTGAAAGAAGATGAGGAAGTAGTAGATTTAAGAATAAACGAGAGGCAGTATCTAGCTACTCTAAGAAATAGATGTAGTCCAGCCCAGCGCAACACTTCGAACATTATAACTTGGGAATTGGCTGGGCGAGTTGTTGCTGTGTTTTGACAATATTTTTTCGTATTCTAAATTGAATTTTATAATCGCAGATTATGGACAACAGACGAAATATCTTCCCATATTACACAAGGCCATGGATGTCCAAAAATGGGGCAGCGGCTGCTGCCGGTGGAGGCAATATGGGGCTTAAGGGAATTGTTGCAGGTGTGTTCACTACATCATTAATTGCATGTGATAAAAAAACTCATTTAAAAGAAATTGACAAAGTGCTAACAAAGTTTTCAATCTCTTCAGGCGGAATTACCGGAGGTATAGAAATCTGTATTACTTTCCCTACGGAGTATGTCAAAACACAGCTACAACTTGATGAAAAGACTGGGAAGTCAAAACAATACTCCGGTATCGCTGATTGCGTCAAGAAAACTGTAAAGGGACATGGAGTTTTGGGCTTGTACCGGGGCCTTAGTGTCCTCCTTTACGGCTCTATACCTAAATCCGCTGTCAGGTAAAAAATAAATACAGTCCTTCCACTCCAGCGATGTTATTCGTAGGCATGCATGGTCCAAACAAATTAAGGACGAACTAGTTAACTAGCGAGCCCCTTTTACGCCGTGTCCGAAGCCAATGCTAACGGGCTACATCAGCAGCAAGAACGTCGGACAACTGCCTCAATTTCATTGCCGACCTGTCTGCTTCACCTTTGTACTCTAACAAACATAGGCAGTAGAGGTAATGATTGATTGAGGCCACTGACTGAGGATTCTATGCTGCTGATGTAACCCAAAATCGGCGGCTGTAAAATCTGTGTTCCACTCCTTCCTTTCATCAGCATAACAATATAATAATTTTTTGCACTCTATAATTACCTAATTGTTATGGAAATTAATGGTTGCATTTTGTTAATTTTTAATAGATTTGGTGCTTTTGAAGAATTTAAAAAGAGAAGCGTCGATTCGAAAGGGAACTTGGGTGCTGGAGGCCGTATGCTTTGTGGATTAGGTGCCGGAGTATGTGAAGCTATTTTTGCTGTCACTCCAATGGAAACTATTAAAGTTAAATTCATTAATGACCAACGATCTGGCAATCCAAAATTTAAGGGATTTTTCCATGGAGTCAGAGAAATTATTCGCACTGAAGGTGAGACTAAAATCTACTAAATATATTTATTTTCAAGGATGATTTATTTGCATGTAAAGTAGGAAACTGTCATTAAAATTGTAAAAAGCTTTTAAGTTTGACATCAGTTTATTATAAATGCTGAAAGATTTTAATTTTTTCGACTTCAGGTATTCGTGGCACATACCAGGGGGTAACTGCAACAATAATGAAGCAGGGAAGTAACCAGGCTATTCGTTTCTTCGTTATGGAAACTTTAAAAGACTGGCATAGAGGTGGTGACCCCAGTAAACCTGTCCCGAAACTGGTGGTTGGATCATTCGGTGCTATTGCTGGAGCTGCGTCCGTCTTTGGCAACACTCCAATTGATGTCGTCAAGACTCGAATGCAGGTGAGCTGCTTCCCTGTCTGAACTCTCAGTTCTAGATGTCTCGTGGAGTGTGACATCTTCCTTATTTATTTCCCAATCCTATCTACCTTCAGTTCATACTTCATATTTTCCTCTTACATTTATGTTACGTACGTAGGCTGAGCAGAGCTATTTATATCGCAACTATATCCGGTGCATCAGACTAGCTCTACCAATCTGCGTAGCTCTCCACAGAAAAACACCTTCTTTCCTTTGAGCTTAGAACATTATTCAGTTCAGTGTTCCATGAATGATGGATTGTCTATTGAGGAGTCTGAGAAGACCGACGAGCAATTACATTCTTAGATGAAAGGTCATTCGTCTAAACTTTCTCCGACCTTACACACTTGGTGGATTTTGGTTGGACTATCTACTGATAATTTGTCGCCTTGATTTAGTATGCATTTAGATAATAATTAACTACCAGAAGCTACTTGGTGGCTCTATTTGTTCAGCCTGCCTATCCGGCCCTCTGTCTGTCCGCACTACATATTAGATAGGGATATGGAGAGTGACAATGTCATGCATTGCATACTATGACTATGATTCTAAGCATTTATGCCACTAGATATTACTCTACAACTAGGTATTTACATAATTATTTACACAGCCCATTACAGATATTACAATACACTGGGTGAGACTGTGACTGACAATTTTACCAGGTGACGCTGTTATGTTAGGTATGATCTGTTCTGTTATGTTACGGCTTTATGGACAAATTAATTAACTGTTCACACAATTTTCTTCCATTATTGCCATTCTAAAATTTACTGATAATCAAACGAAATCGACTGGACTTGAACCCCTTCCCTTTTGTTACTTTATTTTGTTACATTATGTCTTGAACAGGTTTACTTATTTTCCCAATGATCCATATAATAATCCAACTCAATTTAACGCACAGTATGTGCTGTGTTCTTTATTGTAATGACTAAGTCCTTAATGGCTGTAGACATATGATACTGTGTAATGTTTTAATGTTATACATTAGACCTAAAATAATTTTGATCTCAATCAAGATCATCCCAATTATGAATGTTTTGTCAGGCAAGCTAAATTGTTATTTCAATTTCAAATTATATGCTTTGGAATTACCATTTACAAATTTGTGAATTCTTTTCAGGGTCTCGAAGCATCCAAATATAAGAACACTTGGGATTGTTTCGTAAAAATTTGGCAGAACGAGGGTCCTAAAGCGTAAGTTACTGTTTTGCTAATAAATTGGTCAAAACCTTCTTCATCAAACAATTAAATAGTCAGAAAAATATCTATAGAGTTGATCTATTTGTAATTTTGAAGTTTTTAATAATACATTTTTCAAGATCAGATGTGTTTTTCACATGTTACGTCGATTGACAAACAGTTTTTTTATATTTCAATGACTTTCATTGTTAGGTTTAATTTCATTTTTTGAATTGTTTCCAGGAAGCAATGCCTAATTGTAAATGTGTTTAAAATTGTTCAACAGCATTTTTGTTATTTTAAAAATAGTGTTGTCGTAAGTTATTAATGATTGGATTTTCACGACGATATTATTCTATGATTTCATATTTTTTGTTTTTCGTTGATTTGTTTAGATTCTACAAGGGAACAGTCCCACGTTTGAGCCGTGTCTGTTTGGATGTTGCCATTACGTTCATGATATACGATTCATTCATGGACCTATTTAACCAGATATGGAAGTAATAGGTCACGCACATTATTCATTTCCCTACTTCTCAACTACAACCGAACACATCTCATAACGACCGCCACATAATACAACACATAAGTAAAAGCAACGTATAAACCCAGGTAAATTAGTTTGTTGTTGTGAATTTGCAGAACCAAGTTGTATTAGCTAAAATATAGCAGTTAAAATGATGACGTTAAGTTACATAGATAAAGGACGTCATTTTTACTAATAGAGACTTGTCTTGCGTATTTTGACAAAAGAGAATTACAATTGTTTTAGTTTTGACTAAGCGTTGTAAATTGACAAAATATACTTGGACTACAGCGCGTCAAGTGCTGCACATAAGTTCCATACACTAATTAATAAAACATTTCGAATATAGGGTTTGATTGAAGACTGTGGGCAAGTCAACACAACAGTAGATTACGTATTACTAGCCTCTGTTTATGTTTTGATGTTTGTCTTGTAAGCAATAGTTTAGTGCATTCCAAAACTGTGAAGTCTCTAAGTTCAAAAACAAATTAAGGGAATGAATTTTGTATATTGGGCCATTAAACGTTTGGTATTTGTGTTATTACTCTGTAGTTCAATGTGATTTACTTTGTTTGTATTAAGTTTTATGAGGTTTATTATTGGATCGAAATTGACAGTTTTACATTTGTAGCTAACATGTTTATTTCCCAATTTCCCATTGAATGTTTTCAAGCGTATTCCTAGAAATTTTCAAAGACACTCAACTTATTTATCTTTAGTGAGCGAGCGTCTGTTTTTAATCTAATGTCAGTCTCTCATCTCCAGTTCAATGGAGTCAGTCTCAGTCTCTCTTTGCCTTCCATTATCTTCTCCCATTGAATGCATTAAAAAGGACAACAAAATGTTGTTGAATAATATTATTGTATTATGTCTGTGTAGCTAACATGCTTAGTTGTTTCTATGTTTCTTCCTATCTTATAAATTTCTAAGTACTATACTTGCACATAAAAGGAATTGAAGCTCTTGTGTAGAAACTGTAAACCTTGCGTGTCAATGTCCTTTAGCAAATTCTGTAAAGTCAGCCGCTTGTGAATTCAGAACCTACTAAAACTTCTTTATTTCGCGTAAAAGAAATATAAGATTGAATGAATTGTTTGTTTGCTAGTAAAAATGGGCGAAAGGAGTCCTGTTTTCTTTTTATTAGATTTTTTCTCCTTCAACACTGTAACTTACATGGTTTTCTATTGGCTCTCTATGTTACGGCTCTTGACATAGTATTTTACAACTTGCATGATGATAAAGGAAGTCAGAACAAGGTAACGGAAGGAATTGAAACGTAGAAAAGCTATGGATCGACTGAGACTGACCTAAAATTAGATATTGATTTCATTTTTGATTTCAAATCACATTTTTGGATTCCCATTCAGATTTTGATGCAGGGCTGAGTGGCTACATTGTTTACGTAGCTCTATGAAGCGCTTTTCATGGTCTCATTCAATCAGCCATCAATAACCACCTTGTCTGCTCTCACGAATACAAAGCCTCTCTTTCTGATAACATGATTCGTTTGCCTGGACTTCTACATAGTTCCCCAATTCCTCTATGCTCACTATTCCCGGCTCATGTTTTGACTCCCAGTATTTTTGTTGTTTGACCTAAAAATCCAGAAACCCAACTCAATAATCTGCCGAATTATATTTATCGTTCTTACTCTTGCCCATTACTAATAAGTATGTACCTATTTAGTTATTTTTGTAGAGCTTTGTTTTCCAAGTGCTATCAAAGGAAAGCTGAGTTCACGGAAATATATTGTTGCTGTAGAGTTGCCTACATACATTTCCCTATTCTATAACGCTTTGGAAGCATTATGTAAGCTGCATGGTGCAAAATTGGCAATTGGCTGCTAACAATAAGACCTGCCTTCCCTCAATTTATTATTTTCAAGTAGCTTCTTCATTTTCTTTACTGAGTGCATTGGTAATAATAGAAACAATAGACGCTTTTATGAACACTAGCATTTAATATGCTCTAAATTCAATTGCATTCTATGCGATTGTGATGCCTTGACAAATAGACAAGTAACATTCTCAAATATTCCGTCGGTTATGAAATGGAATATTCGAGAGAAAGGCCATTGCTATGTAGCAGTATCAGCTGGAAAGTTAGGAAAGCAAATACATTTACTAAAACCGAACTTATATAGACTGTAGAATAGTAGACTGTACTGAGCGTATATGCTTTTAGAGCTCGTAGAGCTTAAATGCTTCTTTCAACTCTTGCATTCATGTTGCATGAATTAAAACGAGTAGGTAACTAAACATTCTCTTCTGTCTGAATCAAATTAGCCAAGTATATAGATTTATGGTAATTTACTAGTTTATGTTCATAGGGTGAAATGAATAATATTTTCTTAGTTTATGCTTGCTATATAATATCTTTAGCATTTTTGTAGGAAGGGGAACAGGTGATGGTTACTATTAACAATTTACAAAAACGAATTTGCTTTTTTCGTTCCAGTATGTAGACAAATAGTTTGTTATGTAGTTGTAACTAATATAAATAACAGGAGACGCTAATTAGTAATTAAAATGTTTAGATGATTTATTTTTAATGTTTTTGTGATTGGTCTTACATACTACTGCGGGTCTGTATAAAACACAAAAATTACTTTCAATTGAAGTTAGTGTGCTGATAAACTTAAATAAAACATTGCTAGAGCATTAGCATGTAGGGAAACGTAAATATAGATGTGATCACTAACGCTATGGGCAATCTGTAGATTCCAAACTATTTTTATTGTATCGGTTGAGTAAATTTTGCTGGAGGCTATAACTCTAGACGCTTGTTATGCATTTATAGAAATGGAAATGGTTACGGTGCTCTTCTTTATATGTGAAACTGAATTAATATGTGTTTGTCGTAGATAAATGTGTAATATTGAAACGATGAAAATAGCTTTAGCAATAAGGTTGTGTTGTTACGAAAATGAGGTGCTTCTAAAGTTTAAGGTAACAATGTCCTGTAATTTTAGTTTGTTGTCTAAGTTTAAAGCATACAAATTACCATTTCCCTTCGGGGAATGTATATTATGTAAAAAGCAACGTTATTAATTGCTTAAGTCGTAGAATCTCAATGTGCTGTAGGCTGTGCATCATCAGAATTTAAATATTATTATGGTTGCTGGAACTTGAATGGTAAAGGTCGACGGGTCGGGCTACATCGTTATTATGATATTGATATCTGAAATATAATTTACTTACAGGGAATAGGAAATCTTATAGGGAATTAGAGATATAAAATGAGCAAGTGTAAGCACTAAATATTATACGCGGACTATGATATTATTTACTCACCGTCGCTATATAATGTGTATTAACTAAACAATATATTGAGTTCTGTATGTATCAGTGTCTTGAATACAAATACATCACCTACATACCCACAATGTCACAGACACTTCCCATCTGGATAATTATCACACTCACACACACTCACATTAAATGACACTCACATCAATATGATTGGAAGTAAAGCAATTTGTTATTTGTTGCAAGTCGTAGTTTTTAGTCGTACGAGTAATAAAGTAGTAAGCATTCCGTTATTTTGTTAATTGATGTTCTGTTCTATGCACATTTCATTTTTTCATTGTCATATTTATCATGGCACCATTAATGTTATTATTTCCTTAATATGCACAAGATCCCCTCTTTCTTATCCTTACATATTTACTACCTGTGTATATGAAACAAATAAATATACACGAATGGTTTTAGATTCTATTACTGCGAGAATCGTGTATGTAAACATCTATTATATTGTTTTCCACAGAGACGCCATTCACCCTTTGCATAAATTATTTCCTTTAGAGCATGAGTCGTTGGCACAAGATAATAAAATGACGAATAAGCACATTTATTTATTCCGTATTATTTATTTGTGTTGTAAAATTTTAGTTATCAACCTTTCATGCTTTAAATGTGCCTGTATGGAAAGGGAAAGAACATTGTACTATTATTGATGATATTTAGTGAAATTGAATTATTTTGCGGAAGTGCAGATTCGATGTGTGTAGGCTGTAGAAAGTAGAGGAAAAGGAAATCCCGTTTGATAGCGAAGCTCTGTGCTTTTCGCTACATGTTGCACTATTCTAAGGCGAAAGGTATCTGTATGTGTACTGGAAACAAAGATTTAAATTTAAAGAATGGCATGATTCATGCAAATTCGATAAAAAAGCAATGAGGCGGTTGAAGAGATAGAGAGAGAGCAATGCATTTAATGCTTATTGGGTTATCAGTCAGTTATTGTAGAGGGAATGTAATGTAGGACACGTCGTATGGCCATGTCCATATGCAGGCGGCACAACAATAAAATATGTATTAAATGAACGAATGCAAAAGAGGCTTTAGGGCTTTTCTCGAAGAACTCCTTCAGACACAAAAGGGGAATTAAATTAGGGAGCAGAATACATGAGCCAAGGGAAGATATGTTATTGTGTACTCTACAGATGACAGTTGAATCAGAGTAAGAAAGGAAGGATTTACAGAGCCGAAATCCGAAGTATTCATTTCCATAGAGCCCTCTGAATTAAATCATGTACCTATAATGCCATTTCATTGGCTCGGCTGCGGCTGCACTCAGAGTGGGTGAACAAAGTCAGTCTAAGTCGGCTGCGAAGGGCGATGTGCATTTCGCCCGCTCCTCCGCCGCCGTTTCTCGCATCTCCCTCTACCCGACTCTGGCTCTGCAGGGCCAACAAACTGGAGGCGAACCTCCGTCGCTTGTAGTAGACCGGACTTTGTTCTCTCTTGAATATTCTGCACTTTCCGACTATTCGGTGCATTCAAGTGAAAGGATCCCATTCTACTCGCTCATCTGGGCTTGATATGCATTTCCGAAATGTAAACCTTAAACCCGAATGTTCAATTTAAAGCGTCTCATTGACGTAGTCTAGCATGCATAACGTAGTGACGGAAACCGAGCCACCTACAACTACATCCTTTGATCTCTTACTACACGTGAGGACATGAATTATTTATAATAGAGCTGCAACAAACATTAAGATCTCTCTATTGAATCAATTGGTAACCATCAAATCTCATGTTACCCCTCCCCTAACATTTTCTCTCTCTTAAAAAACCAAAGCGGAGTAAGCCCAAATACTGTGTAGAGTTATGAATGAGGTACCTACAGCCTACAGCACAGCAATTGTTTTAGTAGCCGGATCAGGTAGCAGCAGGCCAATTAGAAATTCCTTTTTCCTTCAATAACTTTCCTAGGGATGCACCCACCCGACTATTTACTTATTTACTCAAGTTACTTACAGGACAATATGCATACTGATTTTGATGTTGATGGGTTTTATTGGACTAAAGGGTATTCATTTACATATTTCATGTGTTGATGGAAACATACTTTTCTATTCCGGTCATTCAGATTCCTTTCCAATAACGACAATGATATCTACATAACTAAGTATATATAATTACTAACTACTATAGGTGTCTGTGAACCATGTTCCGTTCTCATTTAATAAAATATACTGAAATTAATATTATGCATAATAATAATTAGTAAATGGATGTAGTTTGAACAAGCCTTAAAAATACATATCAAAATACAATATATTAACAAGGAAATTTTAAATATATGTCAATCTACAAATTAAATACCACTACGAATACGTACCGATATAATTCATAGGGTACTGAGCATGGCATGAGTGTCTGCATGTGATTACATCTGATTTGTCGTTATTATTCTATAGATGCATAGGTGTATATAATTTCTTCTTTGTTAAAACATATTAATGAATTTGAGCTGAGGTCACATTCAGCGACAGTCATCGACAACATAATAACGATACATTTTTCCTTATTTTACTCCAGAAAACGAAGATATTTAGTCAAAATCTTTATGGAAATGAAATATGGAATATAATAATGTGTCATATATTGGTAAAACTATGACTGTAAAATCTTAACACAACAAGTCTTAGGATTGCATTTAGATATATGTGAAAAAATAATAAAATATGACCCAAAAAATTGTATTAATTAAAAGAATAAAGTAAATGAGGCTATTTTGCGGATAAGCAATCGTGCAAAATTATGTAATGATGTGTAGTGGTAAGTGACAGAGAAAGAAGTGAGATGGGTATGCTGATACTCAATTTAAGATTATCGTCCCCTACCATCCATCCCCCACCCTCTCAAGCCAACAATAAACCAAAGCGGATCTTAAATAACTCCATCGCAAAAATAAATACAATCCAATTTAGTAAGCACTAAATAGTAAAAACAGAAATGCTAATAATAAATAAAGAAGGTTCCAATATAGAGATGTAAGTGAAACAATGTGTGTTCTAATGACAGTAGTTACGATGTAAATCACTTGTACGTGTAACATCCTGTCGTATCCTGAAATGAATAAACGTAGTCGAATTTAGGCGGAAACTAAAAGTTATTTTATTATATTTCATAATTTCATTTTAAAGCATACAAGTAGTATCTTATAGTACCTATTAAATTAACCGGCATTATAAAGCATATAAAATTAGGTTATAGAATGAGTTACGCGAATGTTAATAGGAGTTTCTGTACGAAAATAATTTTGGTTGTGCCATAAATAATAACCATTCATCATGATAGTAGTACAATGAGACATTTTCCGTTGTTTTTATCAGTCTAGCCGTGTTTTGAATTACCTGGAGACATAACGAACAAGAATTACATAGCAAATAAGAAATAACACAAGTTTTACGTAACACTTGTCTAGTCATGTTTTATAAATTTTGTACGGGAGCCAATTTTGTTTGACAAATTGCGTGGAGATTGATCAAGTAGGCATAACAAATCTCCAAATTCAATGATAGAATTTTTAATGTACATTGAGTTGAACTCGATGACATTATACTTGATGGAGTAACAAAGATCTCTAAGACGCCTTTATGGAAATAATGCAATAACGCAACAGAAGAAGTATTAAGAAAGATAGAAACCATTCTGGAATAACTACTTTGAGGATAATCAAGCACATAAATTAGATCGTGTGATTTTTATAGTTACAGATGTATTTTCTTGTTTTGCCAGGAAAGAAAACATATTTTCTAGAGCCACAGAGTATGAATGAGTGGTGGCCGAGGGAAGGGAAGCAAATGGCAGGAGGAAAGTTGAGCGTTCACAGAAAAATAAGCTACATTTTCATTTGTTTGATGAGAATGAGTGGAGTTGGGTGGATGTGTAGTGCATAATATTATTAGAATATAGATGATACGTGCGGTGGGAGGGGTAGTAGTACATATCCGAACGCCGAATGGTATATATCAGAACGCCGAATGGTACATATCCGACATCCGAATGG
>JABASI010005286.1:0-12542 GCA_019776505.1 Tomocerus nigrus | reverse complement strand
CTACCATACCGTAGCGTCTGAATATTCCGACAGCTTATCGTAATCCTTTCTTTTCAGCTAAGCCTATTGTTCACGGGTCCTTCCCTAATTAATCCTTTCTAATTTTGTTAAGGGCACACACCAGTCAAGTGATTTGAAGTAAACCTTCATGCATTTAATTTTTGTTTTAAACGTCATGGCTAATGAGTCTATGTTCTGCCATATTCCCCTTAACATAATAAAATATAACAATGAAGTTAGTAGGTACTAAAATATTGACAGCACATCATGTACATGTCGTGGTCATGTATAGTATAGTCACGTTCGTACCAAAACCACAAAATCGTAAATAATGATTTAGTTTGTGTGAAAAATCAATTGAATTAACTAACTGAAACACTTTGAAAAAGTAGAATATTTAAATACGACAAACTGACTTAATAGCTTGCACGAGAAATATAGTGTGTGTGATAGTGTCAAATGGAGACTTCTACTTCACTGGTAAAAGATGGTTGGCATTCAATGGGTACCTCTCTATACGGTCAGTTATTGCCTTTGCTCCAACTGCAACTTTAGCTTCGGTGCTCGGTCGAAAGTAGATTATCCTTTCCTACTCCGATAAGATGTCGGAAGGATTGGATGGTACCCTTCCAAATTGCCAAATTGATCCTGAAAACCCTCTGCACGAATTCGACTATTTCATCCTTTTATTGGATGGCCTTGTACGTATTTAACGTATTTGCCTTAACTGTATTTCATTTTCATTGGAGTGAATTCTGAATATTGCACTTGAATGATGAACTCCTGTAAACATCCATAATATTATGATTCTAGATAGTTACTATTTGGTATTGTTTTCTGGAATTATTAATTGAGGTCTAAGTAATTAAATAGGTAGGACAACTGAAAATTAGTAAGTTTACTTTTTGCTTGCAAAAGAGAATTTTCAGTAGGTATTGAAGTATTGATACATACACTACATACATAATACACGCATTCATTCATTCATTAAACTGATCCAATGCATTGTTTGATCTATAATAATTAATAAAGATATTTATACCGAACTCAAAAGGTTTAGTAGGTATTTGAATCCTCAATTCCAGTCATTTTAGAACTCACGACTGATTACGAGATATGAAATTGACTATCGGTAATAATATAGCCACTGAAGCAGTTGCTCCAGTGCAGGTTAAAAATGATGTAATTATGCATTTGCATCTCGTTATGTCTCCATAATATTCTTATGCATTTGGAGAAGGTAAATAAATTCAAGGAAATTTCTTGGTCAGGAAATGTAGCTAGTTAGTGCTGCAAATTGGCAAATAAGCATATGAGTCAATGTCAATTGGGGGACGTGTAAACGTGAAGCGCAACGCAACTATATTTATTGCATAAAAATGATTTTGCATTGCATTAGCACTACTGTTAGCATTTGGGAATTGAGCTATGAGATTTACATAGAGTTACTGACAAGACTTGTGAGTTATTTAGCACCATTAGTTGACTCTAAACATGGACATAAATTATTTACTATGAAAAATTGAAGTTGAGAATTGCACAATTATTTAACTTATTCACATGGAGATTCATTCCTTGTTATTATATAGTGGGGATAATAATAATATTATTTGCTTTAAATTGGGAATGGTATACTGCTTTAAGAAAAACAATCATTGTTATCTAGAGAATATACCTAAAACTAACTTTGTCTGTTTTCCACTCCGTTGAGAAAATTGTGAAGTGAGACGGTAAGCTACAGAGATATGAACATGTTGGTTTCTTTGTACAGAGCACTGCAGGATAATGTAAGAACCTTAAAGGCCATTTTATTGTAATGATAAGTAGGGGATAATATACCTAGCATGATATGGTAGGATTCTTAGAGCTCTCAGTTTAAATGAGTATACCACTTCAAAGATAGCAAAGAGCTGTGTATTTTAAGTATACGAGGGGATATCAACATGATCATAGGACACCTTGTAGTTTATATAATATGAGGAACCCTATCGATAACCACCTTCTTTCATAAACATATTCAGCGCTCACTTGTACCATATTAAATCACTTAGGATTTTTTGCCTCAGTATGGCTGTGCCTAATATTATTGTCAGTGTAATTAGGAAACGTTGCTCTGGGACTGGAATCTACTGTAGATATTAAAATATTCAGAAGCAACGAATGAAATGGCTATACAGGTGAACTAAGCATCAATTCTAAATCAGAGTAAATCTTTCTGATTTACAGAATCAGTAAGAACTGGCTACAATATTTTATTGTCTGAGAGCTATATAAAGGACAATTATTACCTACACGACATGCTTACTGTCTTTTATCTAAAATTTCAAATAGGTCCATATCAGACAAAAATGTGCGCTATTTCCAATTCTCATTGAAAAATTAAAATATTTTAATAGAGAATAGAAAACAGGGTGGCCAAATTATTTTTGATGATTTTTCCGACACATTTCCTTTCGGCAAACACTGATTGCTCCTATGAATTATAGGGATTGTGATGAAGCCCAGATCTGCCTTTGATCAGAATATTGGAACGACAAATAATTAGGTCTAGGTCCTACATAAAATTTGAATATTTGGTCATAATGACGGTTTTTCAGTCGCTACGAGCGCCTTTATTATGTGCTCAACATCAACTTCATTAATTTGAAGACAGCGATTGTTTTGCATCATCTTGTAAGTATATCTGGGTCGTTCTACGTTCATGCTGATAGCCCCTCGTAGATCTCAGTATCGTGTCTGTATAGGTAGTGTTAAACAAGTGCATGACTTATTTAACTCTCAAGACAGTATGCAGTAGAAGTAAGACTTGAGTCTGTTATGTATATACATATAATTATATAAATCTATAAGGATTATGTATAAGAGTTCTATGGAATCTACCATTACGTTTTGTGAATGTATCTATGTATGGAGAAGACGACAGTAGTGAGTAGGGTAAGGTAGGTACATGTATTTCTGAACCACACAGCACAGCTAGTATAAATGTATGTGTAGTGTAGTGTGTTTTCGCCAAAAATGAGCCTACCACAGAAAGTAAGAGCTCTTTAGATTAAGTTTCCTTTTCTACACGGAAACTCATTGGATTCCTGAACACTTTAAAAATTGTTTCCGTTTAAGTTATTATTTTCCTAAGTGAAATTTTATTTTTAGTATTTAGGGAAACATTATGCAGTCTTCCTTTCGTTAGTCTCATTTGTTTTATACCTAAGCATAGTATCCGATTTTTATAAATAAGTAAATGAATGAAGACCGATCCGTGATCATATGATTGATTCCACAACTGCTATTGGGCGAATATATGTTAATATTTCTCAGCCCTTAATTCATCGTGGAAATTTAGACATGTGAAAGTGACACGATTACCTACAGCAATAAATTATTGCCTTAATTTCATTTTCCAGATTACTCTATATTTCAGTCCTTTGTTGAAAAAATTTATACACAAATATAAAATGCGACTGTTCGTACAACTACTCATCCAGTAAGAGTACAACAAATTATAGTGCAACAGAACCATAACAAAACGAAATTTACTCATAAAAGGTAAAAGAAATTCTGACTATTATTCTATTTGTAAAGCTAACTAACACCCTACACTTTGTGCATTGTATATGCTTGTAAGATTCCTTTATGCTACTTTCAGCAAATTAAAATAATGGAATCGGTGCATCGGTGAAGTTCGTCGATGCGGGTTTTCACTTTATTGCTATTAAACCGACCGGCCTGTGCAATTTTATACACGCTAATTCATTTGTTCGACTTTCAGTCAATTATCTCGGTTTCTCCATATTTTACCTTGTGAATTGTTTATGCTACATTAAATAATTGATTTATCTATGACGTTGGCCTTCCAGAAATTATTTCTTTACAGGCTTTAAACATTACAGATAAAAGCTAAATTGACAGAAATTTTTGAATTTCATTCCTAATATACATAAATACGAATTTTATCATCGTAACCAATACGAAAATTTCCAAACTCGGTCTTCTTTAAAAAAAAACCCCCCTTTTTATGGTATTTCATATTCTAAGATTTCTTAACTTACTCAATACTCAATATGTAGCAATGCCTTATTTATAAATATTGCCTTTTGTAATGAGTATTAAGTATTAACTAATACTTGGCCAATCAAATTTTGACTGCCTGATAAAACCAATGATATAAAAGTTCAGAAAACTAGAAATTTAATCGAAACAATCAATGAATATCTTAATGCAGACTATTCAAAAAACCAATTTAGTGACAATAACTTTTATAACAATGTAAGCTGCTGTGGTACACTTCGGAAATAACTGCTGTTCCATTGCAATTTAATAATGATTGCCTTTTTTATGTCAGTAGTAACATATTTATACAGAATTGCGAGCAGCATAAAACTGGGGTACACATTCTGATCGATTAATACAGACAATTGAGAATGAAATACAAAAGATGAGTAAATAATGAAGCTCTCAGCATGCAAAACTTTATTGTACTTTTGCTGTCTCCTAGAACTGCGACTGCTTTTATGCGTCCTATATAATTATTTTATAAGCACAAGTTGTCTCCTTGTCCTATTTTTTAAAGACACCGTCGATTAATGTTCTCATGCAGTTTACTTTTGCAATTGTACGTTGCATAATGAGTTTGGAAGCTTATCTGACCTTCTGTACTTCAATAAATTACATACTTATATCGGAACAATACTGAAACCATGGTCATAGCACAATAGAATGCATCGTGTCTTCTGTGGTGTAGTTAAACTCGTATTTGCAGACTACTTACACTACGTGAGCCATTACGGTAGTAGAAAGTAGACGTTCGCATTGCTTATTATAACTGTTGAGTTGTTAAACCAAACCGATATGGGAAAATAGCAACTGCAGCATGCTTCATATGACCGTCAACTAATTATGAAGCGTCAATTAATTAAATTGGCCATGAATGTTTAATAAAGATGGGAGCAAATATTTACCACCAAGCTAGAAAGGAATAAAAATGTCTGCAAGTTTTTGTTTGGCTCTTAGCTTCACTTGTGTATGAAGATAATAAGTCTGTTATTATTTTCTGTGCCTTATTTTCTCCACTGGATTTGAAAACTGTTATTACATAGGAAGGTAGCTACATTTCTAATGCTCCCTGAAAAGCACATGGTACTTGCTTCGGTACATAATTTGACGATTATATTTATTTGCCCTAACACTACAACGCTACACCCATTATTATCCTGTAAATTATGCAGGGAATAGTTTGTCTTCTTCCTAGGAGATTACCTACTCTAATTTTAAGTGAGGCAGTTCAGACTTGATAAATGACCTTTTAAATTGCTTCGCTGGAATTATGTAACATACGTTGTCCTTTCTGTCAATACTTGCAGCATATATTTCGAAGGATTAAGCTTGAATACTGCAGACACATTTGTACTTTGTACTAGAGAAGGCAGCTTTAGTACTATGTAATTATAAACAAAGTGCCCCAAGTTGAAATTCCGAATAGAATAGGAATAGATTACTTGACATTCGCTCAAAAATGACTTATGACAATAAATAGGCCTTGACTCTGACGCAGATCATTATCTTGCATCATTTTATGAGAAAATACTTATATATTTAGCTACCTAAGCAATATCTAGCAAAACTCTCAGGGAGTCCCTTTGTAAGTAAGCGACATGTGTGGTGCAGTAGAAGAGAGAGAGAGAGAGCAGTATTTATATTGATATAAAAGGGTGTGCCATGCAAAAAAGTTTTACTTAAACTGAGGATGTTACAATTAATTGTAAGGAAAATGGAGTTAACTGCACAGTTCCGCTTCTAACTTTGGGAGATGGATACGACATACGACACGGCTCTGCTGACGACAGAAATGCTTATTTGACGGATTTTCCTTCTTTAATTTCATTATCTACTATGTCTATGTCTTATCATAAGCTCCCAGTTTGCTATCAGAATGGAATGAATATGTAGTAGGAAGGAACTAATAATAAGTACATCTTCCACAGGCCGTAAACGCATACTTTCTAAAAATTACCGAGATTCTCTATTTTTAGACCTTCATGAGACATTGTACAGAATGAAGGAATGTTGTACCACTTAAACTAAAATCAGTCATCATACTAACCTATCCTAAACTAAAACATTAATTTGTAATTTGCTCCGCATTGTTTCTTAATAGTACCTTGTTATCTTACGAAGAAAAGGACGCATTAATCCATGGATGCGTATATGTCGGTTTAACAAAGATTTGGGATGAGCAACCTGAATATTTTGAAACGGTACCTATATTACAAGATCTTCATTCAATAGAAGTAGCTACATAATATGTGATCCATGCAATATTCATTGATTGTGTTTTGTGGTAGCAATAATTTTTTTATAAACGGTGACACTTTAAAAAATATATGAGAATTCAAACAACTACCCCTGTTTGCTTCATTTTTCATGCTCTTGCATAATATTAATGTTCGTGCCATTCGGTGTACTATGTAGAAATGAGTTAATATTGCATAGCTATAGCTATAGCTAATAAATAGGTGCATGTGTAATTAGTAATTGGTACAAACTATCTCAGAGGACATACACATATTTAAATCATAGCATATCATAAGGCTAGTTCTGTGAAGACTGTTTTGAGATTTACTAATTATTATTGACATTTTGGCATTAGCACTGGCTCGCCTTATATAGTACATTATGTGCTGAATGTATTATAAGCCAGACACGTTCTTAACGATGGACAGTGTCATAAAAGTGTAAAAGGTCAAGTGCAATTCAATAATAATAATAAATTCCCTATGAAGTGAGAGTGAGGCAGAATATTTACTTATTTCAGTGCTTAACTATTAGTACTACTATTATATTCACACTCTTTGAACTATGTTTATCAATGTGTAGTAGCTGATGATAAATGAAGGGCAATAAAACTGAGGCTAATATGGTCATTTACGAACACTTGGGTGTGAAAGTAGCATCAAATGTCGCAGAAGGTTAAAGTTTAAGCCAATAAAGCTAATAACACAGTATATGCAAGTAACTGGTTGAAGTAGTAAAAGTTCCTATTTGATTATTTTGATCTGTAAAAGCGTCCACTATGTACCGTACATTGTAAGTAAGCTCTGTGCTTTCTATTCTATACGTCAAGTCAAGTCAAGTCTATACATCATTCTGTTCTTCAATACGCCAAGTGTAAGCAATAATAATGCTACAAAGATCATGCTATTTATTATGCCGTCTCGATGTCACTGTCTTACATTACATATCAAATTTCATGGGCATCACACCGCAATTCCCTCTGACAGAAAAGCCGAAATACATTATCAACACATTCATTGAGCTTAATTAAAGAATCAAATTGAAAATTAACTGCTACTTCTCCACGTATCATCCCACTTTTGCTTACCCGTTTGACATTACGCAATGGCTCATTTCCACTAGCAAAGAGCCAAAAGCCAAAGTTTTTTCATTAACGTAGACGCAAAGAATAAATAGAATTAATTAACTTTTTGTCGTCCTTCTAGTCATAAATGTGTTTGAATAGGTAAACGACAAGTTTACATTTGTAGGATTAGTTGCACTAAACTTACCTTACTCCATACTGTCTTCACTCACAAATAAGAAACTCTAAATAATTGTTTAGGTATCTTTTATTCTCGTGAAACCCATGGCTTAAATGCCACACAAGTTCGCTACGTTCTGGGCTACCATACAACATCCAATATAATCTAACCTTACCTAACCTAACCTAACATAATGCTATGCTCTATGATAGATAACCAGTTACCATAGAGCACGTGCAGGTGCTCCATTGTAAGATTGTAAGTGTAACCCGAGTTTCTCTACAGGGCGGGAGTTCTGCTAGATAATTGTCTTAAGCTAGATATACTCATTCAAAATAACTACCGAGACAACTATTGTTACTATTACTATATCAGTAGCTAAATAGACAATGAAAAATATATCCTTGCCGTTTAATTGCATGATATCGTGGGAAAAATAGTTTTGTAAATAAGGTCAGCGGTCAGCCTGATCGACTTTACGTCGTTGCGTTTGAAGGGCTAATAACTATGATTCAATGCTTGTGGCATGCGAAATATTTCGCAGAAATAAATAGTCGTTACTGTAAACATTTCTTACTTTTATTGAAATGTTCATTGTTCTCTTCCCCATGCGCAGTTAATTTATTTCAATTATTTCTAAATTGAAGCAAAATCGATGAAAAGGGAAATATTATGTAAGTGCCCTGCTCATTGGAGAATTTTACTTTGTCAGTGGCATTAGACTATTTTGCGAATCAAGTAGGCTATGTCAAGAAGTATGGATGAACTGTCAAGCAAAGTCAAGGCACATGATTAAGCCCCAAGGAAAAACTAAACAGCCTAGGTAAGTTACAGTTGTGTTCAGGTTTCCTATATCGTTATTGAGTGCAGGTGGGTCATGTGAGTAGATAGAGGAAAGTAAATAATCAGCTTTCTTTTTTATTGTCAAATGTAACTTAAATGCAGCGTCGACTTTCACTGGCGCATTTGCTTTTTCATTTTTCTGCTACAGTTCACTCCGGCTTCAGTTTCTCTGGCTTGGATGGAAAACGGCAGAGTGGACTCTTGCGTAACTAATCACACAAAAGTTTTATTGTCAAGTTTATTCGTCTATCTTGAACACACGTATTCTTTAACACATTGTTTACTTTTAATACGTACCTAAAACCTATAGTTGGCTACATATTGAATGGAAACAAAAAGCAGCGTCAAAGCAGGAAAGTTGATCATGTTACACTTCCACCCATCTGGTTATGTTTACAGACACAACCAATAGACTTCTTAAATTCTTACTACGTCTATGGTATATATAGAGACCGAAATTAAAGAAATTGACTCCAGCGCACAAACTGCACATTTGTCAGGAGTTTCTCTTTCAGACTTCTTGCAATTAATGAGTAGCTTTCATGCAGGTGTCTACCAATAAAAATAATTATCAACTGAAATATTTTGCACGATATTTTTCGCAAGAAAACGAATGCGCTTCACCAAATAATTTATTTATGTCAAAGCTAAGCATGCATTATGCTTGACTATGCAAGACACGTTTAATATTGTTTGTTATTGCTACAGCGTAGAGGAAAACGAAAGTTCTAATTGTGAAGGCAATCAATATTTTCTTCATGACAGACACAGGCAGTTTCTCAATCTCATTCCGGATTTTAAGTAGATATCATTCCATATAATGAGTTTAGCAGAGAAGACGACGACAAGAATACTAATCCAAATTTAATGAAAACGAGCGAAATAAATATAGAGACTGTAGTAGTAACTAACGGTTTAATAACTCCCTAGACTATACATAAATGTATTAAGTAGGGCTGAGATAGAGCAAAAATATTATATTGATCGAGGAACTAAGTATATGATATAGTTGAGCTCTCTTCTTTGACTTTTCTCAAAATGAAAATAATCAAATCATTATAGAAATTGATATACAGATAACTTTTGCAATCGATGGAGAAGAGAAAGCAAAGAAAATTTTGCCACATACAAAACTCCACAGAATAAGCAGTAGCAATGCGTGGGTTATTCTGTATTCCAGTCATATTCTAATTACTAATTTAGTATGCTATGGAGATGGTAAGGGAGATCCAGTGACGTTTTTACCTAGATTTAAATCTTTACTCCCCATAGTCCCCATTTCAACATTATATTATTAAAATATATGCTGTATACTTTTTCCTTGGGGCTTAATCATGTGCCTTGACTTGTTTATCCATACTCCTTGACATAATGACATAGCCTACTTGATTCGCAAAATAGTCTAATGCCACTGACAAAGTAAAATTCTTTTTCTCCAATAGGCAGGGCACTTACATAATATTTCCCTTTTCATCGATTTAGCTTCAATTTAGAAATAATTGAAATAAATTATATTCAACATTAACACACCAAAAAATATACGCCCATGCCCAGGTATACTCTTAGCAAAATTCATGAATCATGAGTTCTAGCCTTCGAGCCCTCAGAGAATTCCGCAAAGGAAAGAAAGTTTCTAACCTGAAAAACATCTGGACATTGTTTTCTTTCGCGCGGAGCGATCTTTAAATAAAATCGCTAAACGTATCGTTCTCTTCGCGAATTGGAGCTAATTGAAAAAGTACAGCCCTACCCCTGGAATTTTTGATTGGACAGTAAATAAATTAAATGAAGGTAAATAAAGTGGGAATTTCCCAATTTCCCAGTGAGAAAAGTGGGAAACAAAATGACCAAGTGGGTGGGAAAATAGGAAATTAAAAAAATTAAATGAAACGAAATGCAAAAAACTGATGCTCCAATTAACATATCAACTTTGGACTTGTACTAGAGTCATAAGAATGTGTTCTGAGTAGTTGTGACTATTTAGATCTACCAAATGTTTGATAATTAATTTTTATATTTTGTGCCATTATTTGGCATACATACCTACACCCACTGGAGGATAATAATGAAAGAGAGAATGCAGATACCTAGCTTTCGTTCATGAATTAGCCTTTTAAAAATTGCAAAAGTAATGTACTATAATTGAACAATCATTCATCAATTTCTTTCATTTCCCAAAGCAATTTTTCATTTCATTTTTCAAATGGAAAATTACGAAATGAATTTAATACTGGCATTGGGCCTGCGACAAACTAATTAAGCAACTCCTAATAAACAGTTGGTTGGTATGGTAACAATGTTTGCGTAACTCTGGCTCCATGAGCTCAGCAATTGTCATTTTCATTAATAAAGGCATTGGATGTACGGACGATTTTAAGATGCAGACGCAGCAAAGATTTTTCAAAATCTAATTTTCGAACTGGAAAGTAAAAAAATCGATGAAAAGTTTGAATTAATGAAGAACAGCGATCAAGTATACATATATAGTAACTGATGTGTAAATCCTGTTATTACGGTCTTAATTCTAGTATATGAATCATAACTCATAACGTGTCTTTTAGATACACAGAGCTGTGGAAATAATATAGGAAAGTGTTGTGGAAATCTGTATTGAATATAATTTTCTGGATTAAATGGAGGTGTATGTAATAGAAATATTGCGTGTAACAGTTTTCGGAAAATTCGTCGGCCGAAATGTAACTTTACGCAATAAATTGATTTTGTAATCCCGCTGTAATGAAGTACTTCGTGTCTAAGAATATGTAATAATAACAGTTTCCCAAAACCTTGAATAAAACGAAAACCTTTTCAAGGATCCAGCCTGACTGATTGTGAGTGTACTATAACAACAACTGACAACAAAATGCGGTTACTGTGAAACCTGGAACCATTCATCTCAAGGTGTCAGGTGTGTGGGATGCGTAATGCGTATACAATTTTGTCCGAGCTCTTTTCTTCTAAATCGCCTGCATTCGTATGATCGTATTCATTGATGATCTGTCTGTGGTTTCTAATTACATACTGTATTAATATTAATTTTATGGGCATTGGACAAAAGAAACATTGCAATCAACTACATATCCGCACAGATTTCATACCCAAACCCAAAAATTGCACAAATAAATATGACAGCAGCAGATGAAGCAGGCGGAAGGAGATTTTCTAATCCATAAATTTACTTTTGGTATCTAATTAAGAATTTCTCGTTTGTAAACATTTTCTACAGGTGGGGATTACTAATGTGGGGTATTTACAGCTCAATTTTGGGGCATGGAAAAAGTCATTGAGATGACAGCATGGCTTATACTGCTATTGCCAAATTATTTACATTGTTGACATAAAATGAACGGTTTACTAATAAGAATATTCACAAAAATATCGCATTTAAATGTGCAATATCTTACAAATATACTTGATGAAAATTAAAAATACGTAAGGGTAGTCCTATATTTATGCTCATAAATAAATAGTCGACTGGGAATCGGAGCCTGAAACGGGCATTTTCCTTTTTATTTTATGTTTTACTGATTGTCCTTGCAGTATTTGCAAACGCCTGCATGCATATGAACGAATGTGTATAGAGGGAACGTTTCCTATATGTTCCATGTTTGGTAATCGTGGGCGGATATCTCCAAGTGAATGTTTGACTAGCTACTGCTTTCTATCTGTATTTCCTTGGACTTTTACGAAACTAACGTAAGGCCACAGCAAGAGAAAAAATATTTAGGGATTTTGTTTTCTGCAAATACAATGCTTTTTCATTGATTGTCAAGTCTGCTGAATTGAACATCTGCTGCTTCTATTCTGATTCACCTTCATTCCTTTAAGTTTGGACTATGGACATCCGCCATAAAAATGTTTTTATACCTTACTGTCTTTTTTGTCTGCAAAGAGTCAGAGTTTATATTCTTGCTATGCATACACTCCCAATTAAAGAAATTATGAGCTCAACTTTGATTAAAAATGAGAAAACATTCTTCAGAAATCGTTCACTAACAATCGTATTCACATTATGTAAACCTTAATTCGAGCTAACAGAAAAGTAAGCATAGACATTCCCAATTGCATACGATAGATAATATGCAAATCCAATGAGAATCCTCTTTGTGCTTAAGTGTAGCATGTGCTTTATCTGTTTAACATCTTTCGTAGATTTATATGCAGAAG
>JABASI010005285.1:0-12547 GCA_019776505.1 Tomocerus nigrus | reverse complement strand
AGACGTTTTGAAATAGTATCCATCTCAAATTCGTCGCGCTGAAAACTAGCAAACAAATCTGAAACGCTTCCATCTGCCGATATGTCACACTTATCCATATCGTTCTTTCCTGGTGTCTGAAGAATTAAGGGTAGAATTAGCAAGGCACAGATATAGCCAAAGAGTTTTCTTCTGTGGAAACGACGACGGAGATTTTCAACAGTGAATCCTGGTAATGGTTTACATTCTAAAAGTTTGCAGAAATAAAGAAAATTGGAATGATAGATTGAGAGCATTTCGTCAAGATGTTTCCGTCGAAAATCCGCTTCCGTGCTCGAATAGAAGAAGTAGGACAAATCCACTGTAGGACAGGCTTCTCTCGCCAACTGAAGATCTACGAACACTATTTCTAAAGGCTCTTTCGCTTTCTCATCGTAGCGGAAGAGCATGTTGTTCGACCAACAGTCCCCGTGCGATCCAACAGCCCAAGATTCTATAAATAGCAGTAATTATGACGGTTAAATTATGCAAATGTTTATTTTACGATTGCTTTTCCATTACGTAGTATATGTATCTACCTATTTCAATTTCTTCGGAGTTTTCGGTTTTATCTGGCACAATCCTCATCAGATTTTCTAATTCTTGCTCATGACCATTAAGGAATTTAAGCATGCTGTCGGCAGCATGATTTTCCATCATTAAAAATGATTTCAAAACTGAACTATCAGGTCCGAGAGTCCTTTCAAAAATATCTGCCACAAGTTTTACATTTCCACTTATCATTTGTTTTAAAACATCCTTTTGTTTGTCACAGAAAACACTCTCTACTAGATATGGGAATTTATCCAATAGTTTTGGCAATCCATTCTTGACTTTATAAGCCCATCCAAGTGCATGTAATTTCGCAAGTTCTTGAACTACTAATTTGACGTGTTGGTAGTCTAATCCCTTGAATTTGTTTGCCATTTGAAATCCCCATGTCTGACGCATATCAACCATGAGCAAGTAGTTCTTCATCGTAATATCTTCGCTGCCTCCTCCGTTTTCTACTTCCACATTCAATTCTAAAAGCAATCTCATCTTAATAATTGTGTTATCAGCGTTATTAAATTAAATTCTACGTGCATTGACTTGATTTTCTCTGTCCTTCTTAGAATATTCATAGCATACACAAATCACGCACTCATAAGACTCGATATACTTATTAATAGCCTCTCTTTGTCACGATTATATTAAAGAGGAGATATTCTTAAGAAAAGGATTAGATTTTCTGGCTTGGCGACATACCTTTAGTATAGTCCACAGCTTTTCCATGTATCAAAGGAGGAAACG
Organism: Tomocerus nigrus; assembly: GCA_019776505.1. Classification (NCBI taxonomy): domain Eukaryota; kingdom Metazoa; phylum Arthropoda; class Collembola; order Entomobryomorpha; family Tomoceridae; genus Tomocerus; species Tomocerus nigrus. The sequence continues at coordinate 11,236 of JABASI010005285.1, read as the reverse complement.
CCAACCTCAAAGTTCCTTCTTCGGGAGTAATAATGCCAATTTTCTTTGGTAAGGTTGTCAATTCTGACACGTAGTCTTTATACACAAGTAATTCTTTGTGAAAGCAATTCGTACTATCCAAGAATTTCTGCCTGGTAGGATGATTCGGATAGACCTTAATAAGTAAATGCATGGGCTCCCGAAATCCTTTGAAGCAAACGTATATCGAGTGCAATACGCTCATAAAGTTATCTCCAGGTGCTGAGCCCGTTTTCACATTAAATGATTCTATCGGAGATTCTAAAACTTCCTCGAGAAAACTTTTCGTTATCCCCACAGGATATTCTGATATTTCTTCAACAGAACCCATTTTTAATATGAAATCTAGTGCATCCAAAACAAAACTGCTATAATATCCTCAATATATCCTCTCTTTTATACTTCAGGGGAACAAGAATAATTCATGTAATAGAGGAATACTTATGAATACCATTTTCAAGGAAAATGAAGACTTAAATGTAATTAATGACATATTATTGGTACAAGTAATCTGTCAATTAAATTCGCTTGCATGTACATTCTGCAAAATCAAAACATCTCGTTAACAGCATGCAATTCTAAATGCCCAGTTATAATAGGATGAGGTATGAAGTCGTCATTGCGTAAAAAACTCTTTTTTTGAAATAATAATAGCCCCATCCATTTAGTCGTAACTCCACTTTTGTAAACAATTGTAATGATATGCTGAAGTGGTAAGTACATAATTATATACAATTTTCCAACTAACAATTAAATTGACGGACAAAGTTTTGCCATTTCTATTTTCCTTGTCTGCGTAGGGGGGGGGGGGGTGAAGAATAAAATCCCAAACGACTTTTTTTGAAGAATAAGTTTATTTAAATGATTCCTTCCTTATACAAGTTAGAAGCAATGCCCAGAATTCGATCTCTCAGCAAAGCATTATGAACGTGACGTTTCTCTTGAGAGGCTGGAATTTTATCACAGGTGCTATTGTTATCACCCAAATTTTCAGTATCATTTGCACCTTCAGTATTGTTACTAATTACAATTTTCGGGGCATCATCTGCGTCCACCAACTGGAATGGGGCTCCTAATACTGTCATCATATACCCATAAAGTTTTCCAGTATGAAGACGGGCTTTGAATGATTCCAAAGAGAAACCAGGTGGAGATTCTACTTTAAGAATATTGCAAAACCCATTGAATTTGTTGTAATAAAGCTGTGCCATTTCATCAAAGTGCAACTCTTGAAACGAAGCATCTGTACTGGTATAAATGAGGTTAATAAAATCCGCTGTACAGCATCCCATGCGAAATGTTTGCAAATCCACTATGCAAACTTCATCTGGTTTTCCGCCTTCAGAATCCCGTCGGAAGAGCAAGTTGTTTACCCAGTAGTCTCCGTGTATCATCGCTTTCCAAGAAATATCTAAAAGAATAATATATTGAAACAGTTATTCCTGCAGTGAATTCAATTGCTTACTTTCCGCATATCTCTAGTTCTGCTTTATAGGTACATTGTTATATTTATGTAGGATACCTTTTTCCTCTGATGTTTTGTGTTGTGGTTGTATGCGCAGGTATTTGCTAGCATCAATAATCTTTTGACCTATAAAAATATCTATTAAATCCGCAAGGTTCTTGTACATAGATATTGTCCCTTGATAAATGGGCGATTCTTTTCCTAAATTGAATTCTAATACATCCAAGACAGTCTTAAAGTTTGTGTCCAATATACGAAACCAAACATCTCTCTTCGAATCATTAAAAGTAAATTGAAGGAACGGGAATAGTGATGAAAGATCGGAAATGTTATTCTTTTGCTGATATGCCCAACTTAGAGCATGGATTTTGCAGATTTCCACGATAGCCATCGAGACTTCATCCCTTGACATTGTAACCTTCATACTAGGCATTTCAAATCCTTCGGATTTTCTCATATCCATCATGATGATATGTTGGTCTAGAGGTTTCATTAATTTCAGCTCCTTTACGGCATCCTCTGTCAATTAATAATAAAAAAATAAAGAGTGCTGATCTTTCATCAGTTTATGCACGTATGTCAGCTACGTTTACGTCCACACTCCGTTCTCCCAAAAATTGGATCACAGAAACCCTTGCCTAGTAATTTGTTAGCATAGAGGCTTTGATTGTGTATTTAGAAATTCGGTTTACGAGTATATGCGGAGAAATCAATGGCGCATCCCGAAAGAAATGGTGGAAAGGCTGGAATCAAAACATCCTCTGGCGAAAGAAAACCCTCTTGGAATTTAATAATCTGAGGAAGCCAAGTCTTATAGATGGAGAGTTCCTTCCAGAAAAAATTCGCTCCATTGATAAATCGTTGATGATTAAGATCGCTTTCGCTTAGACACTTGCAAAATAGATGAATGGTTTCTGTTTCGTCTTTGCCAATAACATCTTGAGACTCTGATGAGTGTCTGAATATTTCCACACGAATGCAGTAAACACTACTCATGTAATTATCTCCTGATTTTGTTCCATTACTCACTGAAAACGACAGTACCTTTCGACGTAGGAAGGTTTCTAAGAATTGCGTAGATACATCCAATTGATTCATATCTCAGCCATGAATTAAATCCTACTTACCTAAAAAGTAACAGATATAAAGAGGTAAATAAATGCAAACGTTGCAAAAATTGCCTGACTTTTGACACGCCACATGTTTTGCTGTACATAAAAATGATGTTATTCTATGTACGATATTTCAAGTGTGAGGTTCTTCTTGAAGCTCATAGGCAACTGCCCACGTGGTCCTCACGGTCACAGTCGAGTACGAAGAGATGATAGAATTTTATCCCTGAGATTCTTTGATTCTTCCTCTGAAAACTATGAATTAAAGATTATCACTTAAAAATGAGACTTATCTGTTTTTCTTGGATTTTTAGTTTGAGAAACTTATGTTGTTAATGAAAGGATCGTTAGTTGAACATTAAATGCAAGAAAAGAAGAAGGAAACTATACCTGAAATTGCAATGTAATTACAGTTTTGGTTTCTCTTGCACTTTGGTTGACACTTGATGCTTTCTGCGTTTCAATACGAACAGAGAAGAGCTTTATTTTATCTGTAAAGGGATAGCTAGCCTTTGGTAGGTAAACAGAGTAAACACGAAAGAGTTTTTTGTGTGGAAAGCTTTACCTTTCAAGTTTAGCAATCTCCAAGACTTGTGTGTGTATAGAGATACAGATTAATACAGATAGTGTGCCCTTTGCAAGGAATATTTTCTTTCAAACGATATGTATGTGCATGTGTTTCGCAAACAACACTCTACACGAACGGAAAATTTTATTTTCTCTCCAGGACTTTCCATTCCACCATCCATCCATCGAATAATAAATGCCGCATAGGCAGGAGAGGTGAATTGTGGATTTAGGCAAGGCACTGTGGCAGTAGGTTAAAGGTAGATGGATTGGAAATGTGGTTATAATCCAAACCACGTTGTTTTGGTTCACATGAGTTAGCTTTAATTTAACCTAAGACCTTATATTTACGTTTTACATTTTACAGCAGAGAGATAGCTAGAAATTGAGATGATAGAAGAGCTGTGCTAGAGGCAGAGCTAAAGAGCAGGCGAGGGTTCTAGTGATGCAGATATATTTTATTATGAACATCACACAGATGCTGTTTGTAATGTAATCTTTCTATCTTGCAGAGCGTTAGATATCAAAAGAGCTCTTTGTACTATTTCTGCTAGCCATACTTTTCTATGCGCTATGCGGTTGAATGAGATATTCGATAACACGGGAACACAAGTCAAATAACCAACGCAAAACTCAACAACATTATACATATATAACCATATATTAGTCCTTACATTTCAAAATTTCAATCAATACTATCGTATACAAAATATCTCATGATGCTCCATTCTCATATAATAATATTACGTCTAAGTACTTTACATCAAAGAAATTCTACTCCAATCAAAAGCTGAATGCATTAGAGCACCAACACATCTACGATATAATAAAATGATGATAATCATGATATTTTATTCCTTTTTTACACTCACAGATTCAGTCAGATTCATTTCATACAATCTCATCCCTTATCAAATCAAGTAGACCATCAGCTCATTTCATTTCAGTTGACCATTCTCTCTCACCAGCTACATATGTAATTAAATTATCCGCTGAATAGTAGTAATAGTACTCGCACTGTTATAATTATTAATACATACAAAGAGATAATTAATAGAATTAAAACTGCCCATCCTCCACTAAATTAAAATCACATTGCACAATAGACTACCATTATGCATACGTTGTCTGTCATATTCATATACCAAGTTAGTCTAACCATATCAAAACATGATTTATGGTAAATAATGCTACACTAGTTTGCAAATCTGTCCTACGCAGTTAAGTAAAATGACATACAGTATCTCCTGATGATACATGATAACACATATAAGAACGAATTTGCTAAATATATGAACAGTCAAAGGCTGAGTACATCTACCAAAAGTGGAAAATGTGGAAAGGTGAAACTATAATTATCTGACAGCTATAAAAACTAAAACATGAGTATAGCATACCATAGAATTAGTAGAAATTATTATAGAATTTTCCTACTACTTACCTATGTACTCTACATATTGAATTGGATGATAGAGGTATTCATCACTAATCCCTAATCATTAAAAATTAATCCACTAAATTGTCAAATATTTATCTACAGTTTAGCAATTGTAGAATTTTCAGTATGGGAATCACCAAAAGTAATGAAGTATAATTAAAATTAAAGCCATTAAAACTTGGTAACTCCCCAGGTAAGTGGAAATGTCGTGATTGCCTGAAAAAATAGGTATCCTCATCCTGAGGATATGTGAACTTTTCATAAGTACTATAATGCCTAAAATCATGTTACCAAACTGATCATATAATCGCGTATGTACGTTTTGCGTGGATATGAATTTCGGATGTAATCCGGGAGCCGAAAAATTGAGGGAATTACCATAAAGTTAAAATTGGCACCTACTATTATATAAGAGTACGATCCCCATTAGATCAGTAATGGGTGTTGTGGGTTATTGACCTAAAGCTCGCTGAAAAAGTATCTCTAACTCATTCATTCCGAGACCAGTAAAAATTAGGGCATTTTTTGAATCATAAGAATAATGGCTACATCCACGGCGCCCTGTCGCCAAGAAAGCTTACACTTCCGGCCACTATAGTTTGCCGTTTCTTACTCCTGTAAAAATCTGTTTTATGTTAGTAGCAGTATGGTATTTAAGTAGATATAACAATTCTTTCTCCAAAATGAAAAGAATGACAGATCGAATACTGTCAGTGGCTTTTAAGAAAGGGTGGTAGAAATTGTTTGACAATAAGGTGGGTATCTGAAATGAAATGATGTCTGATAAGATAACAACGAGAATACCTAACTATTTCCAATGTTGCTGTCAATCATAAGCCCTGACTGAATACTTGAAAATCGGTTAACTTATAAATAAATGAAAGCTTACCATTCATTCAAATGATGTAAGAATAGAAAACGTATTTTTATTAACATTGACCCAGGTCTCCCTACTATTAGATAATATTTTTGATTTAGAATCTACGTAAACGTAATCTACATGAAGAATAGTGTTACTCAATCCAAAGCTTCCAGAAATAAGTGTGCGTAAACAAAATCCAGATTTGAAGATTAGGGTATGAATCGATGATAGAAAACACATTACATGAGTAATTTACCTATCACTGAAAGAATCAGAAAAACAAAAAGGTGGACATAGGCCTTGCCTTAATCTATGAAAAGTGACCAAGATTACGAATCTTATCTATTCAGTACGCATATGTTGGTCACATTACACACTACTCACACCAGCAAAAATAAACCTGAACTACAACTACATATGGGCAAATGAAAAACGACAACATAAAAAATGTCCTTGAAAATAATTTATTTCGTTTAATTGCGGGTGTAAACAAAACATAAACGCTCTGTTTTCACTCTAGTAATTGAGGGACTTATTGTCTTATCTACATGTATATAAAATATGAACAACTTGTGTATAGATTAACTAATGATCGCTAGCACATAATACAAGAAACCATCTTAAGCAATAGTTATATAACAGTAATTAAAAATGTTCAATACTTGATATACCTCCTAAATATATATGCAGTAATAATATATACAAATATACCTATATGGGATTAACTATATAAATACAGTGATAGTAAAAAGAATACTGGAGTAAACTATCCATTAGTTACTAATAATTACTATGTAAAACTTAAATGTGATTATACTAGATGGATTGACTATGAATTGCATAGACTGTGTAATGTAAATCGTCAACATTATAAAGGTACAATGTAATATGCATAATAATAATATTATATACAGTTTTAACATATTTGCCAATGATCTGAGTGATAAAAGGAACGTATTGTATCACACCTACTCATCGTATTCCGTGGAGGTTAAGGTCTTTTCTACGTTCAGATGACACCATCTCGACAAAACTCTTGAGCAATGGCAATGATACGACGCTCGAAAGTAGTCTCACTCTCTTGAATATAAGTAGGGTGGGAAAATGCAGGAGTGGTATCAAAGCGTTGATTTAGATTTAAGTTTAAACAAACTTCCTCAACTTCTGAATTGATTGGCCTCGCTGGAAGGGTTGAAGGACACGGAGGTTGCAGCATTATCGGAAGACTAACTACAGACACGCAATAGCCAAGGAGTTTTGCACGATTGAAGCGTCTGGTTAAAGACTGGAGATTGAACCCTGGCAAGGTCTCACATTGCAGCAGATTACAAAAGGAATTGAATTTGTCCACGTACAATTCCAGCATTGAGTCCAGATATTTTCGACGGATAAAGGAGTCTGTACTTGTGTAAATTAGATATATCAGGTCGGTGGTCGGGCAGCTTTCTCGAGACATTTGCAGGTCTACTAAGGTGACCTCTTCGGGCTCATTGGTGTGGTCATTGTAGCGGAAGAGCATGTTGTTCACCCAGCAATCTCCGTGAATCAGAACACGCCATGGCTTTTCGCTTTCTGAAAATTCAGTAAAATAAAATAAAATAAAATATTTTTCACTCATGAACAGGTTGTTGACATTGACAATATCAAAATGTGTCTCAACTCGCAAAGCTAGAGGTTCTTATACAAAGAAATGGATGCTATCATTAAATACCTTTCATTTTCTGGGGGCTTTTTCTAAGGAAAAATTCCAGGTCAGATGCAGTGGTCCCCGTTTTCTCAAAAATGACATCAGAGATACTGCTTGATATTTTCTGGAATACTTTTGTGCGTTTATACTCGGGAGATTCTTCTCCGAATTTCTCTTTCAGGATTTGAAGAGTCTGAGTCAAGTGGTTATCCAGCATGTAATCCCAGGTGTCTTTGTCCTGCTGCAGGTCATAGTAAATGAAAGGGAATTTGGATGCAAGAGTATCCAGGTTGTATTTTTGCTTGTAAGCCCAACTTATGGCATGAACTTTGGCTAAAGCTTCAATGGCCAAGGAAACGTGCGCATAGTCTAGTCCTCGGTGGCGACTTGACATTCTGAATCCCCACGTTTTTCTGATGTCGACCATCAATAGGTAATTATCCATTGGGGAGGATGTCTCAAGCTTATTCAACATGTTTTTATTACCTGAAAAAACAAAAACCCTTGATTAGTCATCCTTATTTAAGTCATCACATTTAAGTCATCCTTATTAGTTACTTATTTATTGCTCTAAGGATCAAGGAATTCAAAACGTTCACCGAAAGAGAATTATATTTACCTCTGTGTCTTTTGAAGTTCATACATCTGCCATTGATAAGAGGAGGAAGGTTTGGCTTGAGTATTTCTTTCATTCCTAGCTGAAACTGGAATTTTGTCATTTCAGGGATCAAGTTGATGTAGATGGACAATTCCTTCCAAAATATATTGCCACGAATGAGGAATTCTTGTGCTCCGGGATGTACAGGGAAACATTTGCAAAGTAAATGCACCGTTTCTTCGTTAATATTGTTATTGCAATCAAAAATTTCAGGATCTTCGGAGGTGACTTTGGCTTCCACAGCGTAGAGAACACTCATGAAATTATCACCTGTGTTAGTACCTGGCTGAACAGAAAAGGATTCCACTGGTTTCCCCAGCACTCTCTCTAGAAACTTTCTCGATAACCCTAGGGAATTCATGGTTGATAAAAGCCAAGAAAATCTAGTGTAAAATTATTCTTTGGTAGAGGACCGTTTTCGATTGACATCACTTTATGTTTAAGACTGACACTTGAATCCGCACGACTCCTGTTTAAGTAAGCAAATTGCACGAAGTAACAGCTACAAAGCCATGTCAGCGATAATATTGTATTACATATGTTGTGGATATGTTCATGGAAAAAGACGATTCATCCAAGACGTGTGCCCTTATCATCACAGCAAGAAGCCAAAGCAAGACGCATGCAAAATAAATATGATATATATTCATACTGAATCCAATGCATGGGTCTCATGGGTCAGGAGTAGTAGTATTTTTTTACTTACAAAGCTATAATAAGAGTTCAAGCAGAAAGCAAATGTATTAATTGTATCTATTAATCTTACTCTGCTTTATTAATATAAATTAAATCCCTTAGAAATAACGCTCCATATTTTTTAGACATTTTTACTAAGAGGGAAGTAATAAAACTGTTTTTCAACACATTTTTAAGTAGAGGCTCTATGTCAAGGCTTGTTTGCCATGTTGCAATGTAATACATTTTATGTAGCATTTTATTGCTGAAGATGATCGTTCATGAATAAACTATGCCATTTTTATGAGACTATAGGAAGTGAATTGGTGAAGCGATTAATGTGACTATCTTCTACACAATTGTGTACAAATAATTGGTTCACGTGCGTGAATTTTGCAGATCCATTACTTACACTCTCAAAGTTAAAGGCTTTTACAGCTTTATTTTGGACTAGTATTAGTTATACAATACATAAATAGAAAGAAATTACCTAAGAACGACTATAATTTAGTGAAATAAGGAATAAAATATTTTTTAATTCTCTGCCATGTTGAGTAATGATTTGATCCAGGCTACAGCTACACGGTGTAGTGTAGTCGTATATCAATAAATCATGTGTAGGTAATGACTATCAGTGCATGCAAAACCCTCTAATATTGTTAAAAATAGAATACATAAGCGTTTAAAATGCTAAGCACTTCAAGTAATATGACCTGACACTTTGTTCTTGATTCATATGAATGAAAGTTCTAATCAACATTTGCTTGAAATGAAAAAAAATCTATTTTTAGCACAAACTTTACTCAGCTAAAGCAGGCAGAACAGGTTTTTTCTAGCATATGAGTACAGTGAGTTTCATAACAAATGGAAATTTTGTTCATGTCTAGATCGTTTATTTAAAGAATTCAGAACAGTATTTCACATAAATGTGAATATCTTCAGTTTTTTTGAATTGCATTCGAGACGAATGTACGGAATTGTCCGTATATTATAGTATAGCCACACTAAACTAAAATACAGTTACTTTCCTAATCATATATACATATGAGTAATGAGTGTTCGTCTTACTTTAAAAAAATAATAATTTGATTGTGAAATATTATGTATTATTACAACATAATTACACATTTGTTTGTTACCTTCATATAAGATTAGTTACTTCATAGTAAAATTGATGACTTTTATGGCCTATTGCTGAATTACTGATCGTACAAATCTTTCCCAATTTTTCGGTCAATGATATCAGCAAGTCCAACAATAATTGGTAAAAATTACGCCAATTGTCAGTAAAGGTTAGCAAATACCGTGTTGTTAACGATGATACTATTAGTGAATCCCATGCTGGGGTGAATATTTTGTAATGTTGTTGGGTTAAATTAATTCATTAATACGGAGTAAATTGTAAAAACAAATATACTTCTCGGTTTTATGTTGATTTGCTGATAAAAATCATAGATGTTGAAAATCATTTGAAAACCGTTCGTAGTCTATATCTATATAGTGCAGAACGCTAAAATACAAGCATTTATAATATTGCGTACTTTCTAAGTATTATACCTCATTGCCATATACAACGCGTTATATAAGTAGGTAGCTACCAATAAGCTACCTACATAATCTAATCTGGCCCTGGCCGGTTGCTGGTCCGATCAAAATTGTTGATTGTCGATCAAAATACAGGGCGAAAATAAATATATCATAACGATAGGTAATACTATATATGCGCATGCATGTGTAGCACTATGCATTAATTAATATTAAGAGCTAAACTAATTAGCGAAAGTTGGCAAAAATTAAATAACTATTTACTAATACCTATACTAAGTATGTTCATGTAAATATATATTTAGCAATGTATTGCAGATGTTTTCAGTGCAGCTGTACGTGACCTGATCTATGCATACTGGGTAGATTGAATACGTATTGACGCAACACCACTATTTAGTACTGTCTTACATGTTACATGACATATGTTGATGTCGGGTCGTGTTGTATAATATGTTTGTTTTGCAAATCAGTTCTAAAAAAATGTAGCATTGACTCGTTAAGCTGAAGTTCTACAACTTCGTAGTAGTACTGCAACTGAACTTGAACTTGTAGGAAACTTACTAGCATCACTCACTACGTGCGTATGCTTGTCACAGTCAATTCGCTGATATGTATTCAAATTGGCTAGCCTTTAAACAATGTTTTAAAGTTTCTTGGTAAGATACCTAAGCCACCTAAGCTAAGATATCTGATGTCAATAAAATTACCAGATTTTAATAGTTGTAAAAGGGAAACATTGTCAACGTATGTATATAGTTGAACACATTGTGTTCACATAATAATAACTACCTATATGACTCCCTGGATTTATGAAGTTTATGTCATTCATTGTATTGTGACCGGTTAAAATATTAAACTTTTGCAGTTTTTGTCAGAAATAATTTCCAAAATAATGAAACCAGAATAAGGATTCATTGAACTGTCTCTGTATGGCGTAGGCACAATCGATGAATTATAAAAGCACATGCCACCATCATCCCAAGCCCAACAGATCGAACTATTACTGATTGATTACTATATAAATATCTAGATACCTATATATACTTATGTATATGTAGTCGGCTCAGGAGGGCACAATTTGGCTAAGAAACTGACCCATGCATAGGAGGTTTTGTAGTTTCACTCAATCAGCATAATATCAAAAAAATAAGTTGCTCGCATTATATAACCATAATCGGTATCGCATAAGTGTGGCGTATATTGTGT
>JABASI010005284.1:0-12549 GCA_019776505.1 Tomocerus nigrus | reverse complement strand
CTACTATTTCACTATTCCCACCCAACTGTATACTGACCATGAATAAAATATGGTTCGGTGGTGGGACTCTCGACCGGGCATTCTCATATTTATCTGAATTGGCATCATCAATCAGAACATAAATCTACCATTACTCTAATTACTTGATTTGTAATGTAGATAGGTGGGACCATCTTTCACGTTTTTTGTCACGATGGATGTTTATTGCGTTAAAATGAGAAATTGGGAAATAAATCCCTGATTAAAAATATCATTGCATGAAAACTAAATTTGTAAACAATGGAGTTCGTAAAACAAATTGAGGAGAAAGACTAATGACCTAGTAAATTTTCATTTATAAATAAATTATAGATCCATGTGAAAGCATTCAAGTCCAAGTCATAAAACATTCTGAAGACAGTTAATATGATTTGAGATGAAATGACGTGTGGAGAGAATGAGTAAAAGGAAAAAGTTGCCAGTGAGCAAAATAAAATTGTAAACTCTTATTTTCTTATAGACTCCACATACTCCACAATCATCGCTTATTGTTGTAGTAACTCTTTACATCTGTTCTCGGCTGATTTAATTTTAATGCTATCCAACGGTAAACCAAAACGGTTGGAGTTGAAAACTTCCATCCAAGTTGCGTTTAGAGCATGAAGAGAAGGGAGAATGGAAGTTGAGCACTAATAAAAGTCACTAATGATGATCTGGTAATTAAAGGGAAGGAGAAGCACAATAAAATTTTAATAGTTTTGATCTAGCGTTTTTGTGCATAGTATGCAAAATATGGTACATGGATGCTATAGACTATGGGTTGAAACGACAGAGCAGGAATTGTAACTCAAGACTCAATACGTGATATTTATCTGCGACTATTTACAATAAGTGCCCACTTTAATGCTCTTAATGTCTGTGGAAGGTAAGTAAAGGTATTGTATGGTGCATAGACGGGAAAGGAATGGCTATTAATGCATCACTGTTAGTTTCTTACTCACTTACATGATAATAATATTATGAGTATGATATGGACGTGTAAGTGTTTAACAGCAAAGAAAGACGCGTGAATAATACATAGCAAATATCATAGAAATGGCATGCATATGGCCAGGATGAGGTAGATTTATGTTACAGGAGTGATAGAAAGAGTTCCAGTAAATATCTTTCGATGTATTATCAAATTATCCAATCCAAATCCGTGTTACCGCATTATTCATCCCAGGGAATCGGGTTTAACAAAAGTGGGGAAACATTTTTCTCAGACTGGAGAAACGTCTGTGGGACTGACTAGTCAACATCTCCAGACGAAGCAATCTCTAGCTCTCACTTATTTCAGTGGCATTCATCGAATAATAATATTTCCACCCACCTCACACTTAACTCTCCTGCGTCAGATACACACTCAAGATTCTTCACGACTCGGCTCCCCTCCACACAAACTCCGCTTTTACTCGTTCTTTCCTCCTCTCGTAAGTTTCATTCTTTACTATTCATTTCTCATTCGACAAACTTATCAATACTTTCATTCATTCCCATTCCTACACTAAATCTTTTATCACTTTCCCCCAAAAGTGAGTTATCTACATCTAAGGAATATTTAAGAAAGATACATTTGAGAAATCAATCACCTGAGCATAATCACTAAGCTTTGTTTTCGACTTTACGATCTATGTACTTTGCTTAGATTAATCTTTCCATTTTACAATCTTAAATATTTATTCCCTATATTAATTATCATTCACACACTTTTGAAGATCATAAACTAAGCACTGGGATAAAAGTGGCCACTGAGTTATTAGCTAATTCGAGAGTTACGACGTACTACAGAAGTAAAACGTCGAAGACGTAAACAATTTAACAATTCACTTGATTTGCATGTATAAATCGTAATTTTTCTTCGTAGGAAAAGATTATTCTGACATAATATTTGCTAAGCATCCTTGTCTCAAGTGTCCCCTGGTGTTTTAATAATATGAGAGTGTGGGATGTATGTAACGTAGGTATACATAAGTGCTGTACCAAATATAGCATTGCCATTTATACAAAGTGTCAGACTGTTTACAGATGAAGAATTCGGGGATTTGCGGTAGCAGAATTTCTTTTAGTTAAGTGCAGATCAGTCATTATTTACATAGTGAGTGGGTTGTTTTTCATGAGACTTCAGACAACTTTTTATAATCAAAAATTTCTTGTCTTTTAGCAACGAGCTTTTAGCAACGAAAATGTTCGTCTCAATAATGTGTAGGCTATAGGTTTAGGTACTCTGCTCTACATACATAGTATAAGCAAAAATGCTGTATTCTCGTTAGCACCTGAAGTGTAGGTAACTAACCACCTCTAACTGTATAAAATTTTAGGATTTATTTAATCTAACGAAAAATAAGCATATGCTTTTTCAGTGTGCATTGTGTATACTAGGATACTGCACTGTTTTGAATATTTTAGTCTTCCAAGAACGCTAAACTTCTTTTAATTGTTTCCCCAACAATAAAAATCGTGAAACACGATATATGCAAATAAATATTTTTATGGTGAAGGTAGAAAACCACTACCTAGCACTTTACTCAACCTAAATTTTCGGTGATGTCAATGGATCTTATTTAAATCGTTTGGAACGGTAACGGTCTATATACCTTCAATTTTTTAAAAAATATATCAACATATTGATACTATGATCATAAAAATCATTTCATCTTTTAGTTATCATTGCTAAGAAACATTGCAACGATATTTTCATATGGGAACATACTACAAATAATGCAATAAATAACTAACCTTGCAGCTACTAGCCAACGCTTAACCTGAAATCTGAGATCGATGAACATTTGTTTTATTGTGTGATATGTGTCAGCCGTTAATAGCCTGTTTTGCTGATTGAGCACCATAAAANGCCTGTTTTGCTGATTGAGCACCATAAAAATTTACTTACAAGCTTCACTCTGCAATATTATTCTGAATGGGTCCCACTGTTAAATCATTAACAACATTCAGCCAAGATTATAGAAAATATTGAAAGTTATATATTAAAACAGTGCTGAGACACTGTATAATTTTTTGTCATGGCCCACATCTTTTGTAAAAAATATCACCTGGAATCCTCTATTAAATGTTTCTCAACATTGTTCTGTTTTTTTAACAAGATATCTGGAACTACACAATAGGTTGCCTGCTCATCAAAAAGGTTACGAATGGCGATGCTGAGCATATTCGGAAAATTTGCGGCCATAGTTATCTGCTTCGGGGTATGCAGTGTGAATATAGCCGATGGTAGAAATAGCCCATTAATTGACCACAGTATTGAAACGCAATTGAATGACATGGAAATGGAGCCGGAGCACCATCGAATTACTCGCACAACGCAGGAAAAGATGAATATCTGTGGTCCCAGACTGAGACAGGCTATTGAGTACACCTGCAAAAATTCTCGTCGGTCCTATTACTCACCCGACCTAAGTTCCTATCGCCATTCTCACAATCCTGAAACTACTGCAGGTAAAACAAAAACATTTTCAACCTGTCATATCCACATATTTATGAATTTACTAAAAAATATTTGCCAACAAATTATTTTCTTTTAATTCAGTCCAAATGAAAATGCCTACATTCACAAAGTCACACGATTCAATCTCATAAACACTTTCCAATTAAAAGCAACCAGAAATTAATTGCTAAAATCTTAATTGTTAGTTAAAGCGCTTAAATTTTCATTTTTCCTTTACAAGTGACAACAAAAACTTTCATCGACAAAATAATAATATGTGGACGTGGTAACAGCAAAACATTTGAGTTAAAATTTAGTAAAAGGCGCATGTGTCCTTGTTTCTAGATGCATATTTTCAAACATTTCACTATGGTTAAAAAATGTACTAGGTATCAGTTAGTTTTAGGAATAGCATATCTACGTTGAATATTATGATTTAATACAGGCTTAATTCTCGATTCTGATATTCCCAAAGATGTGGCAAGAGAGAAACGACCTGAGCAGAAGATGATCCGCCTATCTCGATCTGTAATTGATGAATGTTGCAATAGACCTTGCTCTCGGTCTGTACTACTGAAATATTGTGACGATGTCCAGCCCATGTAATATTTTTGATATTTTAGTGATCATTATTGTTTTACTATTATTAACCATACACTTTTCCATCAAGTAAACTGTTCAAAGTCCTTGAATTCATGTAATTATTGGTGATTACTCATGCACTTCCACAAGGCTTTCTGCATTATTTGCAATAATAACCGTTATTTTTTGGTAATTTTTATCTGTCTGCAAAAAAAAGATGCGCATTCGCTTAGTCTGATATAATTATTTTATAATAGGCCAACTAAGGATAACTTAATTAAATATTTCCAATTGCAGTTAAATTGAATATCCTATGTAATTCCGTCTACTATAATATTATTATTATTGTGTATACCTACTACTTTAGCTTAAAGAAAAATGCATTCTATGAGCTAAGCTGTTTCAATGTTGTTAGAAATGAAGACAAAATATTTATAATCAATTCGCGATTTATTAATTTTGTGTATTCAGAGGAAACCCACCGCCATCCACTACTACAACAACCGTTACTCCTCCAACCAAAGAGGTGAGTGAAAAATATTTTTGACGATTTTTGGTTTTTAGCTCCGGGATTTTGAATTTGGGACTAATGGTTTTTAGCAATTACTCATTGGAAGCAGTAGTAACAGTCTCTAATATTATTTGATAATCGTAGGCCATTTCAATCAGATAGCATTTGGTGACTTATTAAATTGTTTCGGGACATTTGACATTGAATGTTTCAATGGGGTTATTCTTCTTGTGATTGTGCATGATGTTTGCTGGCGTTGCCGATCTCGTTATGTTGCATTTAATAATTATGAAATTAAAATTATAAACTGTATGAGTAGAAAATAGCTTTTCCTATATACAATGCTTCGAATGACATGTGACTATATAAATATTCGTGTTTTGGTTTGCCTACGGAGTGTTTAATGGCGTTACTCGTTGTTGTTTTCATGAATGTAATAATTTGTCGACGAAACAGTTGAGAAGGCCACGGAAGGAGACGCACTCGAGCCGAAAGCAGCAGCGGAAAAGAAATAGAGTTCGCATAAATCTTCCAGACGATTCTACTCTAAACAATGCTCATATAAATGTTCTTGAATGTTTGCTCGATGCTGATTGTCTTGCTAATCTTAAAATAAATGTGCCATCTGAAAATGCAATGACAACTAACACCCAGCAAAGCGCTAACAACGAAAGCGACTCTTGCTCTAATACTCCTCGTCGTAAAGGAAATCGTCAGCGTGGGCGCTCGTCTCGGAAGAAAAAGGTGGGGTAAATTATAGTCATAAATTTATGCCAAATGAGTCCTAAAATTAATATTCAATTAGTAATTCATATATATTTAACAAATTAATACTGCTTGTTTGGGAATGCAAGGTTGCTTACTGGTAAAAATTATGATCAGACTTTGGATATATAATTATATATAATTACATATAATTATATATATAAACATAATTAAGTTTTACTAGGTATAACTATCTACGTAACAGCAAAATGACTCTTGCCCTGACTTACATTTTTTCATATTAAAAAATGTTCAAATCACACATACGTTACCAATATGGTAAAATATATAAAGAAATATTTGGACAATAAGAAAGTAATAGGTAATTATATTCAACAGACTCTTTTCGCAAGAAAAAGGTGCCAACATTTTTGCAATATTAAAAAATTTTGAATTTCTACCATTTCCAGTCCTAAAAAGTCAGCAAATTCTTTGAAAATCTTTGACCGAAATTTAGTTTTGGAAACCAAAGTTGCATTAAACCAACTTTATCTGTGAATTCAGTACTGATCACTATTCCTCCAAACCTAGGTTTTAAATTAATGAATTTTAATGATGCTGCATTTTCAATTTTAAGATTTTCAAATAGTTTCTTGTAGTTCACATTTTAACGTTGTTGGCATATTTAAGTAGCATATTTTTACTTTTAAGTTTTTACATAAAAAAACTTGTTTTAGCTTGTAAATAAAACATATCCTATCTCTGGTTATTATTAATACAGTATCATCTTTAACATGCCTATCAGTATCAGCTTGCAATTAGCAGTATAATTGATATTACTAATGGCCATTTATATTTGTCAAGTCTGCTTTTATTTTCTAACCGGTAGTTGTAATTTGCATGAGCATTGTAATTAGTTTTGGGAAGCAATGATTTTGCTTGCTACTATTAGTTTATAATTTTTTAAATGGTTTAGTAGGTATAGGCATGTAGTGAATATTATTATGCATATAGAATTTTGTTATAACTAAATATTATTTGCAACGGTTCAAATCTAAATTCAGCTAAAATAAATGCATTCCCCTTCACGAACTACATTTCCGAATTACTGCCAGGGAAAACTGTGACAGAAGAATACGCAGTTGGGTGTAACATTATAGACATAATAATAATATAAACAAATGCGTGCGTAGGTGGTTAAAGCAATACTACAAATACTACGTAGTAAATGTTGCAAAGGCAAAGACTCGATCTTACTTACTACTTGAGATTTGAGATCACTTTATGCTATGGAAATACTGAATTTTTGTGAAGGATACTCAAATATATTTACACAAATGGTACATGGCATGTTACTATCATGCAATAGAAATGATAGTAGACAAAATAAATAAACCATATAGTAGATCGAAGACAAGATTTCTTCTTGTGTGCCTACTGTTAAGAATGTATAGGTACGCGTACGATGAGTTATTTATAGATGCCATAATATTGTTTAAAATGCCTGCACAAAGTATTCATTCAATTTGGCTCAAGTAGCTAGAAATATTTACCCTTTTACGGCTTATATACTACAGAGATGGGCATCAATAAGGTCATCTACGAGTTTCACCATGGAGATAATACCTGTTTCGTTTTTTCACACCTGCTCACCATAACATGAATTTTTTTCACGGCTTCTCCGCACTTGATTTTCCATGGGTGAAAGTTGCGGATATTGAAGTGATATTGAAGTTAACATTTGTGAACTTATTAGTGGACATCCCTGTAGACTGTCCGACGTACAACGTTGTAAAAACTCATGACGTTTTTTAAGATATCCAATTTTTATTTAGAGACAAATTGCACAGTCCTTTAATTTGATATTATTGGCGTAGTTAATTTACTATAATTTTTATATACTATAAGGCTTAGCCTTTAGCAACTGAGGAACTATTCTGTAGGTATTTGTAGTGGTTTAGAAAAAAAGTCAGTAGTATTACATGGGTTATGTATGATACCATTTACAATTACTATTGCATAGTATACACATTATTATTTAGTATATCTCCACAACCACAGCTAGCTATAGAAAGAGATATTCATGCAAAAGCAACGACTTACTTAGAGGACATAACAATAACAATCGTTTATTTTATTTTATTAGGTACTTCTTAGGTTCATTGCCATGCTCAAATTCCATTCATTTATAAATATGCACAAACAGCACATTCCATTTAAATTCACTGACGCTGCACCTTCAGCAATGCAAATAAGTAACAAAGTAAAAGCAATGTGCAATATTATGCTGCTTCTACTGCAAGGTTATGCTTAAATAATTAAAATTGCACTACGGTTATATTTAAATTTTATAATAAGGTAGGTAGATACTAGCTAATGCTTTTCTTTAAGACGCAGTCCATCTCAAGGCATCTTGAAGTCTAATGAGAAGTGGCACTACCCACGGCCACGGTCTCATGTTATTCCAATACAGTTTTAGCTTTAAAAATAATAGAAACAAGTTCAGAATCTGCTGACTAACACTTCTCTCTCTCTTTTGCTTTCGCTTGTTTCTTGGGACAAAATTACAGCCACAGGTTGTGAATCCGAGCTACCTCCTTCCGCTCCTGATTCGCCTAATTGGCTACGGGCTAAACGGTCAGTCGGGATGGCAAGAGGCATCTCCTTTTCGAACTGCTTCTACAGGACGCTTTGCTGAGGGTGACGATGCCGAAAATAAAATAAGCGGAGGGCTCTTTTCCAATTTGGGCTATTATCCGCGTAAAACTATTCCACAGATGCTTACGCCAGGGTCCGATGAGACCACAAGGGACCGAATGGAAGTTAAAAATGTCCCAGAACTTTGGAATGAGGAGGAAACGACGGCTGATGATTTGCGGGCATCTTCCTATCCAGCTAGTCCGTCTGAAAGTGGAGACGGTCCCCTGGAAGACACTACTCCGAGGCGTTCCTACCGTCGAAGAGTTCTTCCCGTAACTGACGCCCCGTTTTTGTCTTACTTCGCCGTCAATCTTGGGACCAACGATGGCATCAATTATGAAGAGAGAAAGTAACCGGAAATTAACAGACTCTTCTTCTGAGCATTAGCGATGGACAACTTGTGCAACAATCATCACAAATCCAATAGAATCGACTCATCTTCTCATATCATCCCCTTTTCATCTTCTGTCTCGTTGCAAAGTTTACAAAGTGAATGCAACAGCCACGAGATTTTTTTCTGTATCAGTCTAGGGAAAATATTTCTCTACTTTTCTACTTATAATTGACTTTCATTTGAATGCATTCGAAAAGAACAAAAAAAAATCAGTGTGTGTCATGCATAACTTGCATACTAAATGGTTGTGTATCTGGAAAAAACTCATTCTTAAAATATTTAGTGCCGTTGACTGTTGTGATTAGTAACTAGGAAATAATTGGATAGAATTGTGTATGCTGTTAAGGCTGTATGGACCGATATTATGCTTTTATTTTATGCGATCATACGTAGTTGATCACAGATGTGTAGTTAAATTGACATTCTGTGGAATGTAAATTTAAATTTTAGAAATTCTGTGCCGTGCGTGGTTAATTATGCCATTTTCGTACATTTTTGTCTAATAATTTTATGAAGACTCGCGCCTGAATCTTAGTAACATGTCTATACTTTCAGAAATGGCAAATAGAATATTCCGTGAAATAAATAGGCGAAGTATATAAAATATTTCACGAATTATTTCCTTCCACTACCTTCGATAGTAATGAAATCTTATTGAAAAAAATAGTGTACGTTTATTTCAATTGAGCATTTCGACTGAAAATCATTAAGGGGGATGGTATATGCCATGTTTGTATACAAATTCCAGTTGAGTTAATGTGTCTAACTTTAGAGTGTTTTTTTGAAGTTTTGAGTATAGTAGATGCTTTACATTGTCAATTTGTTATTTATTTCGGTAATTAAATTGCCACTAAAAATAGCTTTAATTTGAAAAAATACAAACACGATTTAAATTATGTAGGTTTATAATTATTAATTATGTACTAAATATCACAAGGTACTAAATAAGTTGATGTTGAACCATTGTACTAAAATGGCAAGATAGTGCTGACAGTGCCATAGTAATTATTTTTAATGTACCACGTTTAATATTTGCAACGAACGTAAACGTAAGGTTAATTTTTATCCAACTATAAGTTTTCAAGCTTAGATTATTATTTGGCTCATGACACATTGAGTTTTTTCTTTTATGGCTTAGGTACTTCAGCAAGACTTTTAACTGATGTAGGTATAGCACAAGGTACAATTAATGTAATGTAATTATTGCAATTAAAAGTTAAAACAGTATTATTATATGGTGAATGTTCGGCAATGCTTGTGTCTGCTGATGTTGACCGCTTGGTTTTATCTGCATTTTTCAAATATGAATAAAACTATGTATAAGTGCAGTAAAAAGTTTAAATATTTTCATTTCTTTTCTTGCACTACCTACTCGAATAAATAATTCTTTAAACATGAAATAAAAACGCCCTAATAAAAATTAAAATAGTCGAGAATAAATCTAATCGCCATGGCTTGAATAAAAAAAGATTGTAGGTACTTATGAAAGCAAATTAGCTAAAGAATTTAAAACTGGTGGCTAAAAGAATAAAATAATTCTCAAATTGTGACTAAAGATGAAATAATCACGACTTTTAGAATCTACGCAGCTACACTTTTTCCGACAAATTAGGAAAGGGAAACCTTTTCAAGCAGTTTATTTCAGTGACAAAAATGGAAAATTTTGTGAACAAATACAAACATAAGTAAAACGGTATGTAAATTACGGTTACCGAAACATAGATTACCTATCCCAATCTTTTTTGTTCAAAATCTGCTGTGATTAAGCACCTCTATGGCCTTTAAAATGATAAAAAAAATATTTATAGCTACGCGTACATACATGGAATAACGTATTAGGAACTATGACAATGTTTCACATATTGTTGAAGAAATCCCTTGGGAAAATGTTGTTCCGTTCAAGGAAAATGTGTTCATTTATTTCCGATAAGCCTGTCACACAAAGTAATATTATGCTTTTTATTTAAATATTAAGGGTGAGAACTACGGACATAACTTTAGGAAATTCAATAATTTAGAACAACAATCTCTATGGATACTACGTAAAATTATGGAATACTACACCCAATGCCACCAATGGAAAAATTTCTTACTTTTTTGACAGCTCCTACAGTTTTTGACCTACAAAGACAATATTGATATTCGTCGATGCTTTTCCAGAATGGTCCAGTGGAATGTTGAATGTTGCTAACTTTTGTCTCAGATTAGTAGATGCAGCTCAATTTATCAAAAAAGTGTCGGATCTCTCAATCGGAGACGAAATTTCGCAATATTCCGCTGAATTTCTCTGGAGAAACTTTCCAGCTTTCCACCAATATCAATATTGTTTTCGTAGGTCAGAAACTCCTACTTTTTATTAAAATATCAAAGTAATTGTAAATAGTCAGAAGAGCTAGAAGTATAACTCCTATTTGAAGTCAAAACAATTATCAATAACTGTTACAAAAATCCTGAAAGTCGGAATCTTCGCAGCCATAACCACCACAGCATTTTGTGAGAAGAGTTTCAGCTGCATCTCTAATTTTCCTGTTATTATTTTTATTCTCTACACTGGACAATGTTTTGTAATAGAAAAAGTTATCTGCATCAGCATATTGTTCATGCTGTCTTTTCTTTCGGTAATAATTATTATAATTATTATTTTTTGTTTTGGTTGTCAGACTCGGATGCGCTTGAGGTGGTCCTGGATTATTGTATTTATTATTATATTTATAATTAGAGCTGTGACCATTGTTATGTGTAGGAGAAAGACCAAGAATCATCTTTACATCACGATCATAGGCAGTCTCTATAGAAAGTTAAACAAAAAATCAGAAATTAATAAAAGCATCTAAAGTATTCAGTCATCAAAATGCAGCAAATAATTCAGCTTAGAATTTGAGTTTACTGACCCTCTGAATTTTCATATTGATTGGGAGAATCAAAATAAGAATTAATCATTTGTATGTGTCGTGCGTAGTAAGTACTACTTCTTTTTGAAGATTTACATGCACGGAAGTACTTTGATCTGATATAATCTTTGTTGCAGCTTCCTTGCTGCCACCATTGGCTCTGAGGATTCTGAGCTGCAGCTTGAACGCATAAATTTATTCTTGCATTTATCATGAAATATAGACATATCTTTATAAGCAGCCAGAATTGGAACTTTGTCATCTGAAAAACGACAAAAAAATCATAATTAAAACAAATAGAGATTATTTCTTTAATTACATAATAATTTTGAATAGTGTATGGCTTAATCACTTTAATTATTGACGAAATCAGTTGATTCCATGAAAATATTGGTCACAGTTCAAACTGGTTTTTATGCGGTACAATTTATTGATTTGGGATATTGGGAGGAATATAGAAATTGTGGTGATCTCCGTGCTTTCCAAGTTGCAAGTGAACGTCAGTTATACAGTCTGTGGTTAATAGTGGCTGATTTAGTATTTCTTACCTTTAACTACTAACGTTATTTATACCCTTCATAAAGTAAGAGTAAGAGGTTAGTAGGTACATAACTTAGTTATGGTACTTATGGTTGATGGTATGTTATGATTAGGAGCTATCTTCTTAACTTAACAGTAGTGCAGTCAATAGTAGAAACAATTCTCAATTCAGAAAAAAATGGGCTAGTAGAATCACATTCGTGTTCGTGTCTGTCGTCTGTGTAGATTATGCATTAGTTGCATTGATATGATTCGATTGCACATACCAACTCTTAACGATTTCAGTCTAGGAATGCTGGGACATAATTAATTTTGTTGGACGGATATGATTTATTTCAATGTCATAACGACAAGGACCGCTAGAAAGTGAATAATGTTTAAAAGCAATAATTAAATTGAGTAACGTTAGTTAACGTCGTTGATATTAATTTAACTATTACAAAATCTAATAATCTCCGTTTTCGACTATTTCGACTACTCTGGAGCATTAAAATAAGTCTCATTCAACTGAATTTAACATGAATATTTAGAATAATATGCACTAGGGCGTCGAAAACAGAAGCTATTCGTGATTTTTCTAAAAAGAAAACAATAATAAGGATTTTTTGGTCATTTAAAGGTGAAACGGGTAAAGAGATTTGCTGCTAGCAGCTAGTAGCTAGTTAACAGTCAGTTAAATAGCCGGCCAGACTAAAATGCCCCACCCTTTCAGAAAAATTCCCCACCCTCCCAAATGCTAACCTAACCTAACGTAAAATAAACT
>JABASI010005283.1:0-12550 GCA_019776505.1 Tomocerus nigrus | reverse complement strand
TCTCTTATTTTCTCATTGCATTTTCTCCATCCGTTCTATTGTCCGTAAATGGTTCCTTCACTTTATTTTACTTTATCACGACCTTTAGTTACAAAACCACATCACCTGACTTTACTTCACTATCTGACTTTTTTATTTTTCAAAGCTCACACGTATCTTCTCAGTTCACTGCACATGTCAGATGCAATTCGTATATACTTACAATAGACCTACTGGCTAACATTGCATTACCTAAACTCATCATCATCATAATATTATTATTGTGAGATCTTTCCGTTAAAAGTGTACCGTTCTAATTCACTATACTTCCTATCTGATTTTAAACTTCTCTGAAATTCTGTTTTTTCATGCAATGATGCCTTAGCAAATAAACCAAAAATAAAATATTTAATTTCACTACTTGTATGCAGGTCCAATAAGTTGAGCATTAAGAAATATCGTCAGGAAAGATGAATTCTAAATGATCAACATATAACACCTGTAATTCTTTGGTGTTTACGTACTTATTTCAATTTCATACATTGCAACAAGCTATTAACAGGTTAAAAATTGGGTAGCCAACTGTTATTCGTAGTAGTATGAACATTTAACCTTCGACTTTAAAAGTGTACCGTTCTAATTCACTATACTTCCTATCTGATTTTAAACTTCTCTGAAATTCCGTTTTTTTTCATGCAATGATGCCTTAGCAAATAAACCAAAAATAAAATATTTAATTTCACTACTTGTATGCAGGTCCAATAAGTTGAGCATTAAGGAATATCGTCAGGAAAAATGATTTTCTAAATGATCAATATATAACACCTGTAATTCTTTGGTGTTTACGACTTACGTACTTATTTCAATTTCATACATTGCAACAAGCTATTAACAGGTTAAAAATTGGGTAGCCAACTGTTATTCGTAGTAGTATGAACATTTATTAACCTTCGACGATTCATACAGGCAAATAGTGGCACTGTAAAAATTAAACATTCCGTTAGAATTATTTAGTGGAGAGATAAAAGAGTGGCTTGACTTAAAAATTGATAGCACAGGCGTCAGAGACTCCAGTCCAAAGCGCTGCTACTCTAGATTGCTAGAGTGTTTAGTCTAGTCCATGCTCTATCTCACTCCGACGCCTGGCTTTACGATAACTTAATTATAGACGTAGCAATTAAACAAGCGTATGTTCCTCGGTTTGCCTTTATAGCCTTCCTTTGGTCTCTAACATACTTTATGGATTTTCGTAACAGTATTTCCTCAGAATGCACTTTCTTCATTCATACTCCATGTCCTTTTGCAATATGCAAAATTCTGCAACTTATAACCAATGTCCATTTAATTATAAACGAATATTCTGCTGAATAAATTACATGTTTACGTGCTATCTTGCGTAAATCGTACCAATAAGAGTGTCTCGCTACTATAGAATGCTTGAATTTGGAATTCATAAACAGAATTACATGTAAATGGAAGTGAGTCATCAAGGCTTTCTATCAAACTCTACATCTACATCATACGCAGCGACATGTGTGAAAGGTATAAATGCGAGTCAATGTGAATTAAAATGTAGCAAATCGCCACATTAGCACAAACAAAAGGTAAAATCTAATTTCCTAGACGCTAATACCTTTCTCTATATAGGCATGGTATGTGTATCCAATCCAACAAATGACGGCAACAAAGCGCTTTCATTGTGCCGAATGTATTCAAATTATTCGTGTTAGAAAATACTAACACTTACCTTTCAGGAGCCAGGACTAATTAACGATTAATTCACTAGATCTTTGACATCACTTAATAGCAGTATAGGTGTTGTAGCAGAGTAGTTTACTTTTACATATTTCATAACTTCAAGCATTTTAGCAAACTCGAAACGCATGTTTGTGTGACATTTGTGTATTTGAATGAAGCATACGTTCATTTACCTAAATTGTAGTTGGCCATTCATAATTACACGAATTCTTGGTTTACAGTTACTTCTAAGTTTTCTAGTACATGTAGTATATTTTTCAACAATGAGTATAATGAATAATGATAGTAATTGAAATATTATCCTAATATCCATAATACAGAAAAGTGAATCTAATATCACCAAATAAAATAAAATTAATTGTTCAATCCCTTATAATAGGATGCACAGAAAAAATCTTTCATTGT
This sequence comes from Tomocerus nigrus, assembly GCA_019776505.1. Lineage (NCBI taxonomy): Eukaryota > Metazoa > Arthropoda > Collembola > Entomobryomorpha > Tomoceridae > Tomocerus > Tomocerus nigrus. The sequence continues at coordinate 10,408 of JABASI010005283.1, read as the reverse complement.
CTTTGAGGTACCCGACGTACTAGGATAGAAATAATAATCAACGTTAGGTAAAATTACTGTAATAAGTAGGTAATCCAAAATATAATAATATTTATCACCATATTGCAGTATTACCTGTACTTAATGTACAATAATGTGAATATAATAACTACCAAAATAATGTAAATAGGTATAATGGTATCGCAAAATAATTTATCAATAGTACTGTTTCAATTTAAAATGCAAAAATTCATTCCGAAGAGTAGAAAAGGAATCGTGGATTTTTAAGGAAAGCTCTATGCATTGTAAAAGTGCAGTCTATATAGACATTTTGAGCTGAAGGTTGGCAAATGCAAATGTTATTTCTATTCTAGCACGGTGCATACCTGACTGACTAATCGAGCAATGGCGTAGGAGTCAAAATAAAGCAAAGCAGAAGTCCCAGAAAGTTAATCCCCTCAATCTACATACTATAATATTATGGAGTTTATATGTGGAGATTTTTGGCACTAGAATAGTTAGCATATAGAATTTATACTATGTGCTTCGCGAGATGATATTTATGTAAAGATAGCTACCCGGTATATTTAGCTATTTTCGCTATGCATAGTTTAGTGTGTGAATTTTGTGAATCAAGTTGAAATACTCTGAGGGCTTATTACATCAGAGAGAAATAATGGCAAATGCTCCAGTCCAGCATGAATGGTGTAAAGAGTGCAAGACATAGTTTTATAGATAGGACATCATATGAACATGACAATAATGTGCATGCTCTGCGTGAAGTAAAGCAGGGAAGAAGTAGAGTAAAAGAGCGCAAGTTGATATTGGAGAGAGATTGCCGAACAGTAGCTAGCAGCACCCGCACCTACTACAGTTAGAGGATAAGTAAGGTACGTAACGTAGAAAATCAAGCCAGAGGAATTGAGTGAGTGAGTAATATAGAAGAATACGCAATGTAAAAGTTCTTTGGCTCTGCAAGAGTATGAGTCGAGGAGGGTCTGATATATTATAGCTGTGTTCTTCGTTCGGTTTTGTGAGAAGCGTTGGAGGAAAGGCAAGTTTACGTTAGCGTTCAGTGCACGTGTGGGCGACGACCAAGAAGGAGCATCTCTCTCGCCACTCTACTCGGAAAATCTCCTTTTACTCAACGCAACATTCAGGAAATCCCAGCTACTAATACATTTCCTCACTGAAAGATTTTCATGTGAGAGAAAATTAATTTTGACACTTGATTTAAACAAACAAATAAGTTCTCAAATAATTTTTAACCAATTTACGACATTTACAAAGCTGCGATTGTTTTTCAACATTTTATTTCTGTGTCAAATGACATACATTGTCTCATTGAATTTCTAATAAGGACATCTACGCAATAAAACACAGAAAATATACCATTGAACTATAAATAGTTGTGTGAAAAGGAGTTTTGAATAGTATTGGAATTGATTACAGAAAAGCTAAAAACGTTTGTTTGGGGAAATTGAGAAACATGTGAAAATCAAAGAGCTCTCTTGGTGTTTTTCAACGGGAAAGCTATAGAAATATCATAGTCTTAGGACTACTGATCATATTAACAGTGTGCAATGTTGACTTTTCGTGTCAATTTAGGCAATATGTCTAAAAGTTAAAGATTATTAGAGTTGAAAAGGAGTTTTCCTGTATAAATTCGAAAGTAAAGGAAGATTATGTCTAGGAAAGCAATTGCAAGTGCTGGAAGTGTCGTGTGAAAAGGATCCGACGAAGTAAAAACGAGCGAATACGAACTTTTAACTTGGCTTCATTGCGAAAAACTCAGTGTGTGTTGGTTGTTGCACATTTATACTTATATATATATGTGTGAGGAGTTGATCTGGTTTGGTAGGTAAAGCCAAATTTTCGAGTCTAGCCAAGCCACATATCCGATATTAGTAACAGATAGAAAACTTTCGTCTCCTCCTAAATACACTGGTGGAGTGTTAAAAACAGAAAAAAAAATCAGTTTGTTTCGGATGTAGGAGAGAAAACGTTGAAGAGAACAGAGAAGTGGCGAAGAGCATTGGTCTCCTCCGTCTCCTTCTTGTCTTCTTATATTTGCTAAATATATATGTACTTGGATTGGTTGGTGGATGTTGGAAAGTCTCAACTAAAGTCAACTCAGGACACAGTCACGTCAGACAAACTCTGATTCGGATATCTTTGTCTGCTTCCTTCTCTCTCCTGCCTGCTCTTCTGGCCCATCAGAAAATAGCGAAGCACAACAGAAGCAGCCAGATTTATTTTATACGTGTGTATACTTCTCTCTCCAGGAAGAAAAGAGGTAGCTTCTCACCAGGCCTGAAACCATTTATCATTTACGAAATCAGACAGCTAGCAACTTCTTGGATATAGGTAGCTATCTAGGAATATATAAAATTTTGCTCCTAGCAAAATAAACTGGAATCCTCCATTTTTTATTCCTTAATCAAAAAGGATTTTCCATCTCTGAAAAACATTGTGATAAACAGAGCACTGTTTGCGTGTGGAAAACTGAAAATCACCAGAAAATGACAGGAGCACATTCAAAATATTCCTAAATTGTGATTTGATCTCTTTTACTTTCTAATTTTCCACATTTGAAAATATTGACAGTGAAAAAGTGATTTTCCAGTTTCGCACACTTTTCACAGATTTAACTGAAAAGAGAAAATCAGAAAATCCCGGCAAATTACAAAAATAACACTAACTAAATAATAAATACAATTTTCTATTGTTATTGTGCAGTAAGTATTGAGCAGTTATGTTTTACGTCTTTTATCGGAGATAACTGAGAAAAGCATAGTATTTACCCCGAATCTTACCGGTGACTGTGTGTCGGGTTATTTACATCAAGAAATTTACTTTATCCGAGCAACAGAAAGTTAAATAGGTGAAGTCCATAGAATACAAATAGAACAAGTGCAAGGAAGAAGACAAACGAAGGAAGTCGAACCGAAGGAAATCAAGTGCGTGCGTTGTTTTCCCGATTTAAGATTCTTCTTCTGGACTGTTGGTTGTCTCGATTGTCTCTTCTTCTCCTCGATTCTCTCCACTACTCAACGGCACATCTGTTCATTTCATGACAATTGTGTTGTAAATGTTCTGTTGTAGTACTACTAGAGAATTCATTCGACTCCAGATATACATTATATGCGGAACAACAAAATAATATAGTGGTTTCATCCTTCCTTTCCCTTAACCTGTGCACGACGAGAGAGTCAACTGAACTCTGTTCTATCGAAGAATTACAACAAAATCCTAACAGTTGACATTACTTATTAAAGCTTAACCTAACCGAAGTTCAGTTAACATAAGCCAGCCTAAGGCAACCTTCCAACTTCAACTTAAGCGACAAAATTTTCCTATTTGCTACTGAAATATTCAGACGTACTTGAAATAGCCCATTAACCTTCCCCTGCCTTTTCTTACTTACTACCTTCTTTAGCATTTAAACTTACTAACACATATTATAGTAAACACAACGATATACGCTACCCGTATTTATCTACACGATCCACTACTAGTCTTTGACTTGATTCTCTCTATCGTCTCTCTCGTTAATCAACTATATTGCTACTGTCAAGTTAAATCTACGAATATACCGTACTATAACAAGTACATGTACATCCATTACACTGTTATTCAAGTGATTCTCTACTCTAAACTACTGTAAATTCAAGGAAATCATACATTTCCAACAGTATAACGATTCCTCTCCTCAAAATAATTCTTTCATCTTTAACTGAATCAATGAGTCGATGACTGCTATCAAAATGACATCCTCCAACGGCTTCTACAACTCAGTTTATCATTTTATACTTCCTCGCTTTTTACGGAACGTTGCAAGGTAATACTATTAACCTCTTTCCATTTCAATCATTTTTTACGCCTCTAAAAAGCGATAATGTCATTAGGACTATTAGAGAGCTTCCAATTTTATGCTTCAATGTAAAATACAATGCATACAGCCTATTTTGCTTGCATTTTTCTTCTTAAAAATTAGCACAGAATTCATGAAAACAACAAGTACCATTTTTTGGCATTTCTTATAATAAATAAAAAAGATATTTCCAATATTCCAACACCAAAATGTATTAGTTCCATGTTTGTACATTATGAATATATTATCTTATAACACAGATCAGCAGGATAAAGTTCCTGACAATAAATTAATGCTACTCTGTAGCTAAGTCAAACTTCAAAAGGTTTACTTGCATGTGCGCTAAGAATAATGTACAAGAGTTAAATAAAAGGGTTTTCGTGGTTATTTTGTATTCGAAGTGCATAACAGAAAATGTGTTCACACAAGTCATGAATGGAATAGAATGGAGTACATGGCTACTGATAGCTCATAGAATAAATGACCCGCATTCCTCTTCGAATTCCACTTTAAAGTGAAGTAGCCAAAATAAATGCAATTTATCTCGCCCTTTACAATTGACAGTAAATTGTTTCGGACAACTTTGTCGTTCAAGGAAAAATGATTTCAGTTGAGTCAATTTTGCTAACAATGACTTGACATTGTTACGCTGTGCACAAGACATGACAATAAACAGAGATAGAGAAGTAAAGTAAGTAACTGACTGAGAATAAATGGCACATGCACCTAGTAGTGTCTGTCAAACCGGGTTTAAAGAATTTTTTTTCTATGTCTATGCATATAATTTAGTCCAAGTGAAGCCAAATCTTGATTTAACATTAGCATTTTGATTTCACAGCTGTAGGACTTAATAGCAAAATGTTACAGGTTATTGAATGAGTGGTTTTACTTGAGCTATAATAATGTGCGTCGGAAAATCTTATTTATTCACCCAAAAAGATAATGAAGAGAGTATGATGCAGCGGGATTGAAAAGGAGTTGTCGTGTAAAGTGTAAAACCATTAAAATGTATCAGTCTCTCTCTATAGAGTAATGTCTGTTGAGTCAGAGATGTGTCTGTCTGTGTCAAAAGAATCTCCCATGGTTGGTCATTGCCTCGATTATTTCTGTGTCACTTAAAAGTAGAAGAATCGAAATGAGAAAAACTAAACCAACCCATAGGACTGACTCTTATCATCAAATTAAGGCATTAAATGATGCTGAATGGAATTGTATTAGGAGAAATGGGTTATTCACGACCATTATTGAGTTTGTGTGGACAAAGTGAGTAAAAGGCAGTCGGATATATTTATTTTTGTGTCTTATTATGTTCCTTTTAGTAGATACTACCTACCTTAGCGAATTAAAGGTGTGATAGAGGACAATATGGTCAGATGGCCATAATTTCTTGTGTTTTCACACTTGCGTCTCCATTACACAGTGTAATCTCCGTGTAAAGGAAAAAATCATGATTTTGTCATCTTATCTTTAGAGCTGGGGCATTCATGCCGCTATAATGACTCTATATCTCTGTGTGTTTTCTATATCGTTAACGTCCTATATCTTTGTATGTACATTAGCTTAAGTTATTTGTAGTAGCCTGTTGTGTTGTAATGTAAGTCCTGCTCTGGAGTGGCATTGCCCATCCTTTTTCTTTATTTTCTCGCTCTTTTATTGTGCGTTCTGTGGCATTGAATGTATTTTACTCTTCTTGTGATGTGCTCCATTGCAAAAAGTCTCTTTACCATTCAGCATGAGATGCGATTTCCTCACATACACTCCGTAATGTACAAAATAGTACAATGCACATTCAACTGTGCACATTTAGCCTCTTCTCTATCTAAACTCATCTCTCTCTCTCTTTCTCTCTCTCTCTCTCCAGCATAATATACTATATATATACAGATATATAGATATAATATATATAGGGGTAACGTACCTACTATATAAGAATAAAGTTAAGAATTCCAAACCCAATTTTGTGTGTAAGTATGCTGTATTTTGTGTTCAAGTGCATTTCATTAGATTTCATAGGAGAATCTGCTTTGCGGTAAGATTAGGACATCGAAACAAATGTAAACGTAAATGGCCGTTGTGTATGGGTTGTGGGCCAGCCTTCCAAATGACATTCCTGAATGCATTACATATACTATTTCTGCTTTGTCGAGATGGAAGTATAAAAATAAAATAAAATGGCTTATACTTTTTCCTTATTGTGTTCCTACTCTCTTCTGTACTATTAGCCTCTCTCTTCTTTTAGCTTACAACTCTCTTTTCTACAGTACACATCAAAAATGAGTCCCAACTCCGAACAATAAGTCCTATTCCTTCTGAATTTACACAGACAACTTATAAGACAAGCACAATAGGATGCCTCTTTCTAGCTCCTATAAAATAATATTCTCTAGGTAGCTACACTAGCTGATAGCTACCTAATATTTTTCTGTTATTATATCTGTATTTCTCTTATTCCTCCACATTGCACCATTATATTACGTATAAAAACGTTGAGATACTACTACGGTAGCATTCTAGTAATAGTAGTAGTAGGAGAACTCTATCAGTGACTTAGTTCAGCTCAACAGTAATCCAAAACTAGACGGATATGTGCAGATATAAAGATATAAACACTCGTAGTTTATTTTTGTGTTCCTTGCGCTGACATACAAAACATTACGTAACGTAACGTAAAAATCATAAAAACACGCACAACGTCGTACACTACAACAGCACAGTCAAACAAAATTACACACGTATTTTATTTTGCACACTAAACGCAAATCTACAACAAAACTGTACATATAGTTTCCTGTGATATGGACCTACAGCATAACTACAGATTCTACTTTTTTTGGGTGTTATAAAGTACCTTGATGTAGATGAATATTTTTTGTGCTCAGATTTTTAGAAAAATAAATAAATGTAAAATAAATGTGACATATCTACACTCATCATGTATTAAACGATATTTCACTTATTTTACCATTTTGAGATAGCAGGTATAGGAATGGTAAAGGTTGCAGATATTAAAAATGAAGTACCTCAACGTATTATTTGTGATAAAATTGTATTTCTAAAAGTATAATAAAATAAATAATAAATGGTATTCATTGAAGGATTTGCGGAGATTACACATCTGGAATGGATAATCGTGGAATTCTTAAATAGGTGCGTAGGTTCTCTTCGTGCATAACACAACAATGGATTTTTCATCTACTTAGGGCGTTCAACGCCCGAAAAACATTGCCAAAGTTAAAGGAAGCCAGGCTTCTTTGACTTGTTTTCGTCACAGTTCCTACTTCTTACTCATCTTGTGAAGTTGACTGGTTTTTGCACTGCATCCTTACATAAGGCACATCACTGTTTGTGACTTGTGAATGGTGTACCTTGCTGAAGAGGAATTCTGCGAGTAATGAACAGTTTAGTTGGCACAAGATTTTAAATTCAAAGCAAGTCTGAAAGTTGCGTCTCATTGTCTTGTCGTTTCTCTACACTAACATCTCATGAGAATTAAAAGAAGGCCATTAAATATAATCATAGCTCCTGCCTCTGCATGGAGTGACATGTTTTTATTTGTTTACGACAAGGAATTCACGAATAAAAACTATTCTCCCACAATAAACCTACAGAAAAACTTGAGTGTGTAGCTACAACACTTTAACATTCTTCCACGCAGTAGTGACTATATATCGGCAGAAATTAAAAGCATTAGATCTATTAAGCAATTAAAAAAATAGTTATAGTAGTTGGACCACACTATAGTATGAAAATTAATTAATTCCACACTACTAATAGTACGTGTTGGTAATTAGTGGAGCAAAATGTAAGGATCATAAAAATACATATGCTTTTATTCGGTTTCCCTTTATGTTCGATATTTAACACTTTAGCATGAAAAGAAAGTAAAAAAGGAACTCGGCCATTCAAAGGGCAATTACAGACATTGTAATGTAGCCTACGTGTAAGTATGGAAAAGAGAAAAAGAAATAAGTTTGAGGAAAGTACTATTACTATAACTGTAAATATATATATGCATATACGTAGAGAGAGAGAGAGTATATTCTACTAATATAGGAAGTTGGGAGAGAGTAGAGTGGAAGAGAGTCTCTTAAGTATTTATTTGATTCTATTTGCTAATGTAATATCTCCCCAAAGAGCCAGCCAGAGACGTTTATGACTATTATGTAGTGGAGTTTAAGTATGAGAAAAGCTTCTTGCGGACAAGACTCCGACTCGACAAAACAAACCAAACCGTAGAAAAGGAAAACACAGTGCTTTATCTACACAGCTAAAACCTAACCATATAAAAAGAGTTACTATATATTTATAGAAAGGAGATAGATGCATATAAAAAGAAAATACAAGTAAATAGAGTCACTCTGTGTGTGTATATTTATGCAGACATACTATAGGGATATCAGGAGATGAAAAGAGAAATAAGGAAAGTAGTAGATTCATTCATGGAAGAGAAGAGTAGTAGTCTTTCTATGTAGTGTATAGTATTTACTGTAGATTTGCACTGTAGTCATGTTCTGACCTAGCCTGGAGAACTCTGAGACTAAAAGGAAGGACATGACTTTCTCCTTTCTCCTACTCGCCTCTAATGTAAAAGTAAAATGAAGCGAGCAAAGTAAAGAAAACTGAAAACGTCCGAATTTACATTCAGAGCAATGGTTTCCCTTCCCCAATCTAATGCAATAATATATTCTGCCCTTGACTATATACATATCTTAAGGCTATATATTATATACTTATATAAATATACATTCTTATATATCTTCCTATATTATATATAGCAATAATAGAGAAATACATACATTCAACAGAAAATGGCCATAGTTTTTCCTTTTCATTTTATGTAAACATATTAACGGGGTGAAAGCAAACGTAATCTAAATACAATAGTAAAGGGTTAGCTCACTCTGTGTATATATTTTGTATACACTATACAAATATATTTAACTATTATAATATAGGTTTAAGGATGGTTATATATTGTGTGTGTGCAGTGCCAATGCCAACAACAGCAGGAGTCTCAGAAACTATTCTGCAAGAATTCGGAAGTCATTTGTGTGCAAAACAGCTATTTGAATATTTGCATCTTTGGCTTAGCTGGTTATGTTCCCGACTCGGTTTCCTTTTTACTCGGCTCTATAGTTTACTAGTAGTCTGACTCCTGATGTGACGACTGAACTTGTGAACCGTTTTTGTTGGCTTCAGTTTTGGCTTCGACTTCACTTAGCTACTATATAGATTTCTTATCCTTTGTATTACTTGCACTATTATATAATAAGGCGAAGATATATCTTTTTATGCATATGAAATCCTAGAATGTCATGTAGATAGATATATGTACATAGTAGAGAAGAGAGATAAGAGGGGGATCCTAGTTACATACATACATGCGGTTTACATTGAAATTGACTGTCTTTTGAGATGTGTGTGTAGTTGGTTGGTGTACAGAGGACTACTTAGTCTAATATCCTTTTTACATCACATTAGATTGCATTAGTTTGCCATTGAGTATGACATTAGATAGAAAAGAGTAGGAAAAGGGAGCAGAAAAGTTGCATTTGAACTGAACCTCCCATTGATTTCCTCTATTCTTCTTATTTTCTTGCTCAAAGACGAACTCCTTCTATTATTTTCTTTCTTTTAGTTGATTTCAGTTCAGTGTCTTGTCTTTTTGCCTTGAAGCTCTTCTAAACTCGCAAAGAGTGATACTACAAACTCCTTTTACTACTACATACATACAGCTCTATTGCATCTATGAGTTGTCTAAGAATGGAATTAAATAGAATTAAATAGCAATGGCTCTTATTCTTATATATATTATGTGTACCTTAGGTACAAAACTAACTAATGGTCTGAGTAAAACCTTAAGGAATATACTAGAGACAGAGAGTATACACACACACACACAACACACACACCCTCTTGGCTATTCTTTGGGCACAAGTGAATTGAAATTAAGATGAGACTTTCGCATTGTCTTTGTTTTCTGCCATCAATTCCTAATTCCTTACTCTTTGTCTCTGTTTTGTCTGGTGTGGTTGGGTTTGAGGGAGGATTGCTCCTTTTACTAGCATGAATCTTTTACTATATGCCCAATAGATATTATGTATATAGGACATTTAGTGGGAATTATATCTGATGCTCACTCTCTTTCTCTCTCCTCTTTCTCCTTCCTTAGTAATTGTGTTATGTAAGCATCTGTAGAGTATTTGCAGAGCAGGGTTATTGTCAAGATGAGAATGAAATGAGCTGAGAGGATGAGTATCGTGTAATTACAACTCAATTCATCCTAGTCTAGCATTATTATTAGCATCTGATATAGCCAACTTAGCTTTTGTTATATAAGCACTGTGTCTAATCTTTATTTCCCTCTCTCTCTCTATATATATGTTGTTATACTAGAGGACACATATTGTGAGACAAGTCTCCTTAATATTCCATTTAATACAAAGCTATTTACTTTATATGCATAATAATATAAGACTTGATTTTATGTATGTACATTGTACACAGAGCTATGTACTATATGTTAAGTAGAATAAATGCTCCTCGTATTTTGTT
>JABASI010005282.1:0-12550 GCA_019776505.1 Tomocerus nigrus | reverse complement strand
TGGTATAATGGAAAATAAAATTGAAACTCGGCCATTAAAGGAATCCTCAAGATCAGGAGCTCATATCCTCATTATGATATCTTACATATTTCATGAATCTTTATTTTTGGCGAATTTTTGAAATTCGTAAAGAAGTTTTGTCCCTATTTACCATGCTGTCCCTGTTTCCCAGACCCTACGGTAATTATAAGATACGTAGTACGTAGAATAGTAGAAGATTATGATATGTACTAACCAAAAAATCAATGTTCTTCTGCATCTGCATATAGTAGCCACCTCTAAGTTATGTTCGTGAGACTTAAACCACCTTATTTATTTTCTTACAAAAAGTTTCAAAGAAAATGGAAATCCCCGTAAGATAAATCTGCTGCCATGAAGTGAATCATGTGCCGAATACATGATCTATATTTAAGAAAGCATTGCAAAATATTTGGTAAGCATTAGTTTTGCTTAGGAGGAAAAGCCAGTGAAAGGTAAAAGGCGAATGCAGCATGCTGCACAGATTTGAATGGAAGAAAGCTTAGTCCGCCCACGTTATTAATTATTGTAACCTTTTTAAGTTTGGCCTTTATCTGTAGAGATGAGATAATTTTTCTTACAACGCCGCCAACTGCTTTGAAAATATTTCCAATTTAAATACATCTTTAGAGAAAATATAATTCAAAAAAAGGTCCAAAATATTGAGATTTGCGAGGAGAAATTGATGTACCTATCACTCTCTACTATATGGTATACCAAGATATATGGAGTAACCATGGAGATGTGGGAGAAGGTAAGCTCTTCCGGATGTTTGAAAGTTAGAATTTCACTTTTTTCCTTCTATATTTCCTTTGCAACACTAGGGCAGTTGACTGAAAGCCAGGAGTTGTATCGCTAATACAGACTGGCTACAAAATCGTCGTTTTTGTAGCCAGTGGAAAAAAGGTGAATTTTTAATTTCCAAACTTCCGCAAGGGCTTACCTTCTCCCATGGACATATCCATGGATACTCCGCATATCTTGATGGTATACATATGTATGAGTTTTCTCTTTTTGGGTTATTAATACTCTGACGTCACTGATTGCATATTAATACTTCATAAACAAACAAATCAATTGATCAGGACACAATGGATGGGAATTAATATATTTATCATAGGTATCATATTATATTTATTTACTTGTCGCAAGGTATTTACATAATTGACGTAATATTTAGTACAGGCGTCTATATCGCATTGCCTAATTGTCTATTAATGTATAGTTTGTATACGAACGTCAGCGCAGTAGTAATAATTCCCCAAAATTGCAATGGTAAGAACATAGGATAGAAAATGACTGTAGTCAATATCTTAGATAGCGGAAACGGAATACTAACACCAGGAGTAAATAGGTTTTGGGGCAGAGCGATTGGATGGAAAAATGACGGAATCTTGCTATGCATTTTATTAGGTTGTTAAAAGTGATGAGATGCGCTTATAATGATACTTGTGCATGGTTGAAAGTTGGTTGAAAAGTGTAACTTATTTAAAGGCCGCAGGGACATTAGAACAGAAGAGTTTTGTTCTTCTCACGCAAATTAAATACCTTGCTTCACTTCATGTGCTATCCCTGGTGCCTATAAGTACTTAGGTATGTCGTATGTAACTACCTCACCTTTTGAATTAGCAAAGGTTGATTGTTTTGAATAGTTGGAAGGGAGGTGAAAGTTTAGGTAAGTTAAAAATGCGCATCTCTTAGTCAAACACAGGAAAGAAGAAGTTTCCAGTTTATGAGAAACGGCGTTAATCAGACCAAAGGAGAGTTTCAGGGAAATGTGCCCGAGGAAAATAACTTTGGAAATCAGGTTGAATAAAAAAGGAGAGAGATGAAGTCATGGGGAGGCTACTTCACGGCTCAATTTTATATCTGCTGGCAAGAGTGGCGAATTCAACTGGCACTAAGTATCTCGGAAAAATGATCGCCATGGGGTGTCATTAAAATTTAACTTCTCAGAGGTGATGCTGATGGTGACCTCATTGTTAGACGCAGCACCGTGTAAACTCATCTTGCTATGTGATCTTTACGAGCTCATTAAAACGCGGTCTTGGATCCTGCCCACTGAATATCTGTACTCCCCCTGTAGTACTTACACTCTTCGATATAATAATATTATATAGTACTGGCCCTGGAGAAGCCTCTGCGTATAGTCACACGACTCAGTAGTCACTCAAACCAGGCAACTCGACCAATTAGCATTTTCTTTTCTTCCCAATTCCATAATATCGGTTTGCCAAAATGTCAAATGGCCTGTCATTTAACTATGCAAAACATTTGAGCAGCGTTCTTTTTAAAATTTATTCTCAGTAGGTAAGTCGATAGCTACCTCTTTTTCCCTCATCGACAGTAATTGTGGGCAATAATATATCTGGAGTAATAAACCTTTTATTACCACCGCTAACAATAAGTCAACAAGGCACTTTGAGAAAGATAACGGGAACGAATGCAAGGGGATCTGAACGAGGATAGCGACGTATTAAGTACTAAACAGTAAGTACTTATCTCTAACACAAAATCTGGCTAAGGACAGAATCTTTACATCTTCCGATAACTATTCTTAAGTGAGCAGATGCACTGACTTCATTCTTCCCATCATCCGACTCCATTCCAAGAGCCATAACTTACACTAAGGCTTAGGCTGAAATTACCCCCTTTAAATTTTCAAGACAGCTATTAAAATGTAATGTCACTAACAAATTACAGTCGTCATTATTAGAGCCTTAAGAAGATTTAACAAGGTTCTCAAAAATCTCATTTCATACTTTGATCCGACATTTAATACCCATTTCATAAAGTTAGAATTGATTTTAGCTATTTACTTTGTAAATATTGGGCTAGTGCTACAAATTACAAACAGAGCATCGCAATAGCATTCAAATCCTCCGTCATAAACAATTTTTTGGCTGTTAAAAAAAGTCGAAGGTTATAGGGAGTTAAAAGATATTTAATTGGTCTTTAGGACACACTATTGTATGTACGAGGGTTATACGAGATGAACGTAGAACACAGCTGTATTTCGGAAACCAATGAGTTAGATTCATCATTTTTTCGGCTTTTTCACCAAAAACTCTTCTTAAATCAATAGACTTTTGACCGCGGTCCCAAAGCATTGATATCAGTTTCAAAAATTATTATTTCCATACCGCCATTTAGCAGTTTTGCGCGGCTGATATTCCTTGGTTGAGGTCTTGAAATCTCGATCCCGGCAGATATTTCAGCCCATGTGGAAACAGGTAAATATCGTCAAGAGCCAAGTCGGGAGTTATGGAGAATCTCCAAACTTTATCAGTCCACATGATACTAGGGCGTCATTAACAATATTGGGTAAGTGATTAGCGCGCTCCGGCAGCAAAATAAAATTTCATCGCTTATCATTCCAAGTAAGTTTATTTAACTCTACAGGGCAAAATAAGCAATCCTTTGTCAGAAAATCAGGTTTAAAAATTTCTGGGCCAATGTCCAACACGTATAAAAAAGTTTACATATGGCAATTATGTAACCGTCCGGCGCAAAAGTTGCCAAAGTTGATACGAAAAAAAAATATTTTGAAAGGGATATCTACGCTTAAGGACCGCGGCCAAAAGTTTATTGGTATAGGAAGGATGTGTGTCGAAAAAGCCTAAAAAATTATGAATCTAACTGTCTTGGTTTCCGAAATAGAGCTATGTTCTATGTTCATCTCATATAACCCTCGTAATGGTGGTTATAATAACGATAACATGTTCACATAAAAATTTGAATATGAACGTAAAATATCAATGTGGAGAATATACTATTTTTGTGTTTACTTGTGTATTTAGATATGGAAATTTATTATCGAATCGAGTATTAAGATTATGGTTTCTTTGCTGACACTAAAAGTAAGGTATTCATTTATGTGTTTGTATGTGTGTGGGTATGTGACATGAAATAGAGTAGCATAAAACCAAGTGAAGCTAAGCATGGCTTGGCATAAAATGTGGGAGGAAAAAGAAAAGCAACGACTGTGTCTTCTCTACAACTCACACAGTTGAGTTACATTGAAAAGTAAATTTGTTCACGTAGTTTGTTGTGGTGGTACAAAGTGCTCATGCTTGTGGATGTCATTAGTAGTACATAACTGCAGATAGTAGTGCCTAAATGATATACAGAGATATTTGTACATACACTCACACACACAGACTATTAGGATATCCAAGTGGATAAGTAGTTTATCTTGGTTTGGTTTCGCTTTGGAGTTCGACTTGGTCGTAGGTTTAAGAAGGAATGGTAATAATTAGAGTTGGGAGGGTTGACATGATGTTGAGACGGTCGAGTGAATAATCGGAGTGAAAGTAGGGTGGAAGATGTCAAAGAAGTCGCATCAAAGGATCGGAAATGAACAGACAGACATGTTCTACGGAGCTTGACCAATGCACAGACACACACAACAAAAACAGATACGTACATTACATGTGTTGGCACTAATAGTAAAAGATTTCTATAATGGACTACCTACATCTAAACTCACTTCCAACACAAAACAGATTTCTGCCAACTATAGAGTGAACAACCAAAAATGTAAGTAGTTAAGGTGTATAAGATTTACCTACTTAACTCCATGTCGTAGGTCACTTTCATTTCTTTCAAGGACTCTTAATCCCTATCGCTTTTCAAACTCGTATTGCGGAAACATGGGCTCAATCTTAAGCTAACATGCAATTAACAGAATCAATCCTTGCATCGAAAGAAATACTAAAGACATGAACACGAGACGTATGTACATATGTATATCTTTAATGTACAATTAGTTAAGCATGTACCTACAGCACACAACGATTTACATACTATTACTCCTTAGAGAAATACCTTCACGTTCTTTTATAAACGGCATGAGTTCTCATTAAGAATCAAGGATTTTACATGACTAACTAATAAGAGACTCGATAAAATCTCTGAATATTTCAGCTAAGACCAAGATACCTTTATTTTTAGTATCGGAAACGAATTTGGATTTCGAAAGGAAAAACATCACTGACAAATTAACCACTACGTCATATGACACAAACACCGGAGGGACTATAGTCACTTGTGTGCAGACAAAAAATCCCTGTTATTATGTGTCCCTAATTGTTATATGTATTTTTTTACCCTTTACTCATGTGAGAATACATTAGTCAACACGTAATGCTAGATATTTATTCAGATGAATAGAATACAAACATATAAATAACACCTGCTGCACTTCATTTGGTAGTAAACCCCTCAAATATAAAGCCATTTAGCCAAGTCTCCTTTTATCCTGCACTTGTATGTGTATAACTACATGAAATTGAATAACTGTCTCTATTTTAACGTATGAGTCTACCTACATGTGCAATATAATGGAGGATGTGCTTTTGTAAAGGTATTAGTGGAATTATAAACCACTCAGATTTAATAAGTGTGTACTTGTGCGAAGAGCTGTGTACTTAAAATTCAATGGGACTAACTCACTCTGTATTCAAAAGAGAGGAACTTAGCAGACACTACTTTTCCTTTGCCCATAAGGTCAGTCGCAATCGAGTGGAACTGGAACGAATTTGTCATCGCTTGCCACAAAGTGTCTCAGCAGAGGGTTCCTTAAACAGGTGATTTATGAATGAGCAGAGAGATTGTAAATCACTTCCAATTTACTATTTTCATTCTATTTTCTTTCAAATGGAAAACTAAAACATCCTTCTCCCTCTCTCTACATTTTCTCCATTGGTTTACCTTTGCTCTACCTTAGCACCTCAACTCCCAACCGACTAAAGATCACATCTTTCTTTGTTCTGTACAACTTAAAAGAATCCTACACATTTACAATATGTTTAACTCTAATTTTAAACAAAAAAGGCTTTACATTCATATTTTTACGTATTATTTTGATTAAATTGTGTAATAGCGCATTAAGTAGTGACTCTTATGTTATAGACATTTTAAAAAGTATTTATTATAGTTAATCATTTAACAGATGCTGTTGGTGCAGGTATTAATGCGTTAATGTAGGGTGAGCTTTGAGTATCCATCACCCATTAGGTTTATGCAATGTCCCCAAGGGATATGATTCTCCACAATTAAAAATTCATCTCATTAATTCCCATTGTTGATATGTAGCGTAGAAGTTCCCCTGCTGATGTCTTGTCTTATCCTTCAGATAATACTCTTCTCAAACACCCTGCTTAAATAATTCTACAAATGATCCCTTCACACACATTTTGAATAGCTAACTAAATGGTAGTTGAGTCGCGGCTAACGTAAAAAAGATTGAGCAAACCTTCTTCTCAATTTAACTTCTAGGTAAATTCTGTGCATTTGCTGAAAAAGATATTCCCACATTGACAACTTCTTTTTATTGCTGGTTTATTCACTTTTTGGTTTCATGTTTCAGAGTCATAGCTAGCAGTTTTAATTGCTAGAATTATTTTGCGTGTGTGTGTGTGGCTTGGTTTATGTAAGATTTAGAGGTTAGCAAGGTTTGTTCTAGCTGACGAGCCCAGCCAAAGTTGTTGGAGGACAGAAATAGAGTATTTTCTTCATTAACGAGTTATTAACTTAGCTATCGTGTCGTGACTTTCAAAAAGTTAACCCCTAACCGTGAAACCACTTCCTCATAAAATTACACATTAAAATTAAAACCAACCAATCCAAACATGGAAAATCAAGAAGGTTATGAATTCAAACACTTTATGGGATTTTAACATGAAGAGCTATGCGAAATTTTCCCCTTCTTCCCTAAGAATCCCATTTTACAGTCTATAGTCTCCATAGTCTTCTAATTAAAAATTCTGGCAATTATTCAATATTCTTATTCCAGTAGGTAGCTCATTAATTTCTTGGAAAATATAGTCAAAGAATGAACCAGAAATTAGATCGTGGGTAATTCCACGCACAGCCTACGAAAAGCAGATTAGTCCATTACGTTTCGTCTTCATTATTTTTCTGAGCATATAGCTAGCAGCCAGTGTACTTGTTTACATGTTTCAGCAGTTCTCGTTTTACGAAATCATAATATTTTTCATCGTTCATATGCTGAATGCTGACATGACATGAAATTCAGAAACATGTCATCATTATTTATTACCTTTAGCTTTCCTGTTTGAACTTTGAATGGCAATGTATAAAGTAAAAAAACAACCAGTGCAACCCAAACGACATAAACTGTGTTTTATCAGTATCAAGTTTTACAGACATACACAGACCCCTCTCTGCATCTACAATAGTAGATAGTAGGTACAATATTTTATTGTAGTCTTTTCTTTTTAGAAAATGTGTACACAACCTGCCCGTTCGGTGGAAAAGTGTGTGCATCTAAAATGCAAGTGCAAACAGGATTGTGTCCCCTTAGCTCTTGCAATTGCCTGTGGACATCCAATTTAGCAAGTAATTATAAAATGGTTGTTTTGTTATATAAAGAGATGTTAATTACGGCAAAATGCCATTATAATGTAACTATAGCCTAAGAAAGGGTTAAATTAAATTAAACGTAATAAGCACGGCATCCTTTAGTTATAGTTTATGAGTGCAATTTTAGTAGAGGCCGAAAAGGAAGGAAAATAATTATGATAATGTCGAGTTTTCGTGTAATAAACAAATATTTTCTAGAGTACCTACCTATGGTTGATATTCTCTCTGCGCTATAGTTTGTCTAATAGTCTAAGTGGCAACTGAAACGGGTCTCCAAATTTCGCAGCCATAAGTCAAGTAGAGGTAGGAGGACTTCTGTGTGTGTGTGTGGATAGCGTGGCATAGCGAAACTGTTTACAAGTTACTACGTAGAAGCTGTCTGCCATCTCCTCATTTGATATTAATCGCTAGTGAGGACAACGTGAAGAGATGACATTTTTCACATCATTGTTGTCATCCTAATTAAAATTGGTAATTAAATCAGAGAAGAAGAGGGGAAATTTTTTAAGAGTTGCGTGCGGGTCCGTTTGACGGGAAAAACTTAGTCAGAGGAAGTTCCTACGGATCACGCAATGCGAGGAAATCTTGCCCTTGCCTTGTCGTCTTCTCCCTTCATTTGCCTCTCTTGTTTTTCTCAACTATAGCTCAGCGCTCATTTCTCTCCCATTCCCATTCATTCTTACTCACCTACCATTGCAACTGCAACGCACTGCAACGAATCACAAAATTTCAGACTCCTATCCTTTGACTATGACTTTCCAGAAAATAATGATAGCACTTTGCTATTCTCAAAAATTAAAAACATTCCAAGTCAACATGTCAGTTACTCTCTTTCTGACTTTTATAACTCTAGCTGGTGACCGTACAAAGGTCTAACTAGAAATTCCTTCATGGAACGTTTAAGAAATCTAAGCTGCTGATTTCTACAATTATCTGACCAAGACCATAAGCTTTACCATAAGCTATAGCTATTACACAGATGACTACAGTAAAGGCAGAAATGTTTTGATGTCACAGCTTATCAAAGTCAATTGCTAATTATTAGTTCGACCACTTTCCCTTCATTTCACATCACAATTTTCAAATGAGACGCTCTCGTTCTATTTGTATAGAAAATACGTGCTAATAACTAACTCAGAATCGGCACACTGCGCTGGAAACAATACTAACTTATTGTTGATGCATTATTATTAGACGCACAGCCATTGTCGTATAAAAATATTCAAGAAATATAATTCGGTACTTTTTATAAGTATAATTTTTATATAGTGCATGTTGTGTTTCAAAACATGTGTATATGATCTATAGAAAATATAGATCATTCGGATTTTTTTCTGGTCATATCTTGAGTTTCGATATCTTATGGAGAAAAATATGGGAAGTGAAGTTTGATTGTGCATAATAAGTAGTGGTTGGTGGTGGTGGAATGTTTTATGATGCCTACAAATATCGTACAGTATTGTTTCACAGTGGCAATAAGTAGCAAACACACCAGGCCAAACCAAGTAGAGACAAGACAACTTTACGTGCATCCGAGAGTTATAGAGAGACTTTTGTAATGTAAACCTTGAGGTGAAGGAAGTCTCCTTTTATAGAAATAAATTAAAGTCATGATCTCCTCAACCGAACAACTCAACTTGAGTCGACTGACGTTACGATACGATTAGTTAGACTCACTCCATCCACTTTGCCTATCTATAAAACGAATTGAGATGTGAAATGGATAAATGAAATGAACGGTCATGCATCCTATTCCTTTTTTATTCACATGATATTGAACAACACATCATACATAGTCACATAATACATTATAATATAATAAATATCTAGCCAGTTGTAATAAGTCTCATTTCTGCTACCTACACATCAGAACACGATAGACAAAACATCAAAATAAAATTCTTTATCTCCACCACACTCTACTCCTTGACACACACGGCACAAGTATAAAAGTGTTTTCCATCCTTATTATTGCGAGATTCTTAAATTGGTGAGCTGACATGACAGGACAGAAAATCAGCAGTACGATATTCAACATTAAAATAATGTCATCTGATTTTATCCATCATGCTATAATAATTCAGATTTGAGGTTGTATCTTAAATAGTAAGGCTTATTACAGTTGTACAGTTGTACCTGATACTACGCACCTCCTGTACGATTTATGTCGCAGTATCAAAATTTTATCTAATTGAACATATCATCATTCCATAAAGACACTCTAGAATTTGACCCGTAGGTCGATATAAATAACGTTAGACTAGATTAAATTGTGGTGGTTGCCATTTTACCTGTGGGTACCTTAATCGGTATAAAATGTAAAACTTATTGCTACGTTTGCATTTGTAGCTAATCATTCTTGTGAGTTGACCATTAAGGTATGATAAGCTGTGCCATGGTCTTAATTTGGTGAAAGCCAAAAGCCAAGTCAGGCCAGGACATTCTATATGCATCTAAAAGTTAGTTATAAGTCAAGGAGATCCCTTCCCGTCATTCATCTACGCAATCTCTGTCCATCTGTCTATGTTTTCCGTTGAGAAGATAAAATTGAATAGTTAATGTACTTTAGCGCATTGTACATGTACTTACACATTTTTCATCCTATAGTTAGTCCTATTTCAAAGAATAATGTTTCAAATGCATCTAGTACAGAAGAGAGACGTTCTAACTTGGATGGCATACAAAAATAGCACTTGTCCGTAAATACTTTGCCATAAGTAATGTCATGTCATGCCGTGGGTACCATTGATATCTCTTGTGACTTGACTCTTTCTGTCTGACTCTGACTCGAGATGAACAACGTGCTCATAATATAATAAATGCAAGTCAAAGCTGAAATCTTTCCCTATCCTCTTTCTCACACCATTTCAATAATCTAATGCAATACAATCTCCTGTCAATCACCTTAAGATCCTCACCTCACATTCGTAATGAAATTTCCATCTCTCTCTCGATTCTCTTTTCGTGCATGCTCTCTTTAGATATACGTAACTACCTACGTACAATCAAACATTTCTAGTGCACTCCCATCAAAATACTACGAATTAAATTCAAGAATCGCACGAAACTACTTTGTCTACTAATATCCTCTACAATGTACACATACTATACGAGTCATTGTATTTTTATAATATTGATATAAAGGATAACCACCTTTAGTAGTCATAAAGATCCTTAATAAGAAAAGAAAATAAGTAGCAAGGTAAATTGCAATAGTAAATCGTGCTTGAATCATAAGTAGCTAACATACAAGACTAAAATACTGACTAGTAGAATGGAGCTTATTTCTTTCTACGGCTACTATTTATATAGAAAAGGAATTTTATGTGACTCAGAGATAGAAAAATTGCATTTAGTCAAGTGTAGCCATCTCTGTAGCAAGTCCCCGTCAAATCAACTAGTTTGATAGAATGAAAAGAAGGGGAAAAGGATATGGTTGAAGAAAAGGAGATTTCAGAAATGAATGCTATAGTCCTCGTAGATTGGTACTAGTCCAAGTTGGACAGAAGAGAAGAGAATAGGCGTCAATTGGCGATTTCCACAAATCATGGCTTGTTAGGCCAGCCTTTGAGTTGACAATGACACTGATTGATTCCCAATTGCCTCCTCCAGCCTACTGTCGTGATCCTCTAGTGTAGCTACTATAGAAGATCAGAGCAGAGCATTCTTCCTCTCCTCTCAAATCCCATCTTCAACCTATTTCAATTTTTTTCCTTGCCTTAATGGACAGTCGTATATTTAAGTGAGGAGAAGCAAGCGTCCAGCAACAGAGCCTTGCAATACTTGAGTTGAGAAGACGTGACATTCCAACTCATCAGTTCAAATGGGTTGGCCGTGACTTTGGCTAAATGAAATGGAACGAAATGCAATAAAATTAAGCTAAATTAACTTTAGCCGAGGAAGACGACACCATCAAAGCTCTTTTTGCTCGTTTTATAGCATCACAATCGAGTGATAGAGAAAACACGTCCAGAATTCCCAAATATTCTCCCATAACATCATCCACCACAGATTAAATTGCTGATACTGTAGTCGTTTTCTTGTTCTCATTGTCGAACTGAATGCATTTCACATCTCGTACACTTCGAAAACAAAAACATGTTCATGTTAATACAAAATATAAGAGAGTAATAAAATACAGAAGCTTTAGCTCTTACGACATCTTCTCCGATCTTATTTGACTTATTTTGCAAAAGATAAGCAAATTATTCAGTGAATTAAACAGGGATATAAAAGCAGATGGAAAAAAGAGCAAAGGCATCTCTACTGTATTTATTGCATATTAAGTCCGAGCGGATAATAATATTATTATGTAAGTTTGGGATGAAGTGGTACACTGCCGACACCTGTAGATTCACAGTGAGTGAGTCCTTTTGCCGTTCTCTGTCTCTCTATTATATCGAGTAGCGGCCGACAGTCTTATTACCAATTGAGACTTGACTGCATTGGACTTGGAGGCTCTTTATTGCTTTTATATAGCAAAAGAAACGGACTCGCTTGCCTTACCTCCTCTCTAGCCGCCAGCAAGACACTCCGACATAAATGTGACACGAAAAAACGTCGGAAGAGCCGCTACCAGCTTAGACCACTACCAAACCTAAGTATTATACTTTTGGGCAGTAAGTGGTTAGTGGATATAGGCGGTGACGTTAGTGGCAGGACACTACAATGTTCGTTTGGAAACGAGAGATAGAGCCGGGACGTCTTTGACTCTGACTTTTAGACTTTTGAATTTAGTGAGGATTATTTAGCATGCAAAGAACACCCATGGATAGTTGTCTACCCACGCGAATAATATATCTACGCGGCATTCTCTCCTTCATCCAACACTCGACTCTCTACGTCTCTTCAACTTGCCTTGCCACTTAAGCAGATGCAGATCTTGTCCTATGAATGTTATGATGACTCTGCCTTGGTGCCAGTTGGTCAGCTTAAAATTTAGATATAGACTTCAACTCTGCAGGAGGATAGAACAATTTACAGTCTTCTTGACAAATTGAAATCATATACATTCTATATAATATGCTAAGTATATAATTATAGATGTGTATTTTTACCCTGATCCTTTTTTATAGATACAATTTATTCTGAGTGATAGTAAACGAATGATACAGTATTTTAGTAGTTATCTACCTGTAGTTCTGTA
>JABASI010005281.1:0-12554 GCA_019776505.1 Tomocerus nigrus | reverse complement strand
TAGGTACACGAATATCTCACTTTGAGTATGGAATCGTGCCACTTTTCGTAGATAGAGGTATACGAATAATATCATTGCTCAAATGAGGAAGTTTCGTTTACTTCTATCAAGTTCTATCTACTTCCCGAGGACCGTGGGAAATATAATTCGCCCTATTTTACGCTTTTCTAGTTAATTGGTGATCGGTAGTGAGTCAGAGAAACACTCTTATTGACCTCATTGACAGACTGACAAACTTGGATCATCTTTTACGACAGTTTTACTTCCATCAAGAAATATAGCGGTAAGTATATATTAATTGTAAATGCAATCAATGAAAATGTTCAACAAATACGTTTTTTTCGTAATAGTGTGGCAGTCTACTATTTTATTTTATATTTAGAAACAATAATTTAACATCTTGCCGCATTAAATTTTAAATTGTTGACATTGATGGTGGTCGTAACTAATAGACTTGAATGTATTTTTGCAGAATAAATTTTTGACTTTTGACCCTTTAAAAATGGATGACAGTTACAGAGACGATGACAATGAGAGTTACAGTGAGGATGACAGTAACAGTGACGATGACAGTTACAATGACGATGACAGTTATATTAGTAGTGACGACGACAGAGAATTATTCGTGTTTCAATCCCAAAAATATCGTAAAGGATTGGATAAATTTATGAACGAAAGAAAAACGTTTGAAGATGCAATTCCTGTTGTTTCCCAACTTTCATGGCAGCAACGTGTACAATTTGTGATCCACAATGGATTTCAGGGACTATTATTTGGGTTACACGATAGACCGAAGAAAGTGAAAATGGGACGCCTAGCTGGAGACATTGACGAACTAGAAGCTTTTTGCTCTGCACTTCGCATCGGATGGGAGCTCTGTCCAGATTTTTGGACTGGACTTCATATGATGCTGGATTACTTGGCTGATGACACGCTTCCCGAAGATATTGTGCGTGTCAACGAAAATACTCTCCGTATTTTGAAAGAAATTGCTTTGTGGAAGGAATGGAATAATAATCGTTCATGTGGGAATATGCTTTCATCCCAAGCTAGTAGTTTGACTTTACTTGTCTACTGACTTTACAATTAAAGTTTGCCTTAGGACACAGTAATAAGTACAATAAAGATTATTTTAACAATAATAAAAATGTAGAAATATATAACGCAACATCATAAAATTAGTAAATAATGTGTCTATTCAAAAGTATAAACTATCTATTAGTATTAATTTGGCGAGAATAAATGAAAGTTTAAAATAGAGGTGGATGTACGAAGCACTGAAATAACAATTTCGTAGATTAATTCCTTAGGCAGGGAGAATCTTTTTCTGAATTTTTCTAGGAAAGCTGGGATGGTTCCACGAGATCCAATCATGAGTCCTATGACTTCAATATTACGTATAGCGTAGTTATCTAAGAAAAATTCAATGCATGGTTCATAAATCGACTTTTTCTCTTCATTCACTTCCTCAGGTTGTCCAATATGGCTTTCAAACCTTATGGTAGGATCTATTATGAATCCTTGGTCGCCTTTAATGGCTAAAATGTCAACTCTTCGGTTAGATCCGGTTGATGACCGGCAGTGTACCTCCTCGAAAACTTCAAATTCCTTTACACGGAGTGCCTCTGCGATCATAGATCTGACAGTGTGATGACGATTGTTTCGCAGTAACTCAGATTTGGGGCAAGATCCTAACACATGTCCAATAGTTTCAATCTCATTGCACGTAGAAAAACGGCAATGGGTTGTGTTAAAATTCCTTCCTGGTATTGAGTTAACAGCGGCAACGCATCCTATTAATTTAAGGGCCGTAGTCCATTCAGACGATGACATTCCTTTTCTCGTTGAGATCCATGAATTAGCGTAAGGAGTATCTTTAAATAAAGGAATACCTTTGCCCTTAGTTTTTAATTCGCTCCATTTTAGGAATTCTCGTTCACGGAGAATGGTTCTAAGTACCTTAGATGTTGAGAAAATGTACTTTGACTTTGAATCTTTCTTCATGGTACTTTTTGTGTTAATTATTTCTTCGTTGCTGATATTTAATTTTTCTAAACATTTCTTTTGTTCGATTTTGAGTTCTCTGCTTACAAAAACGTAGGGGTCCTTTTGCCTCAAAAGTGTTTCACATATATTATATTGTTGAATAAATGCTTCCCATTCTCCATTAGGAATCTCTAATCCTTTCCACTTCTTTGGAGAATAAAGCATTGAAGAAGGCATGTCATCGGGAACTCCTATTATGGTTTTTACAGTCGTTCTAATCATAATATCAATATCACGCAAGAAAGATTTCTTCAGTTTGGATAATGGACAAGTTTGTAGCGGATAAACCATTACAGGCCATAGGTATTGATTGATTATATTAAGCTTCTGGTCTGGGTAGAGCATGTTAGAGGATATAAGTTTGGATAGTGATGACTTTATCCTACTAATGGCAATGGATTCATCAAAGATTTGTTGTTGTTTAAAATTCACACCGAGATATTTGATCATTTCATTTTCTTTTAAGGAATGAATGAATACATTTTTAGAAACTTCCAAATCATTTTGGGATAATTTTCCATTTTCAATAATTATGGCGGTCGATTTATTGTGACTTATCTTCATCCCAGTAGCTGAGAATGCGTTTTCGGCCAAATGAAATAATTCTACTGCAGACGTTCTAGAGTTAGCAATAGGAGCCTGTGTCATCCACAAAACTGAGTACTGATAGTTTGGGGAGAGATTTATCCATTTCAAAACCGTACAATGAAGATACTTCAGGTTCAGATAATTCGTTAATGACGTAGTCAATAGCCGTATTAAATAATAAAGGCGAAAGGGGGGACCCTTGAAAAACTCCTCTTTTAAAATAAATAGGAGCAGACGACATGTTATTCACTTTTAATCGCGTAAAGTTGTTTGTCTGAAGTGAAATTCCTAAATTTCTTAGTAAAGACGGCATGGGTATTTCATTTAGACACTGAATAATATGTCTGTGTCCGATATTATCATATGCTTGATGAATGTCCAAAAATAGGATCACCACATTAGACTTTTCAGTCTTAGCTTTAGTTAGGATTCCTTCAAGAATTGTTGTGTTAATGTGACATCCTGGTTCATGTATAAAGCCTTTTTGACGTGGATTGAAAGCTATCCATTTTCGCATTCTTCTCTCAATTGTTTTTTCTATTACTCTTCTTATGACTGAGCATACAGAAATGGGCCTCCAGTTGTCAGATATCTGTCTTTCTCCTTTATTCTTGTATATTAGTATTGTTCGGGCTTCCTTAAAAGCAGATGGGACGTAATTATGAAGCATCATTACAGTAGCAATTACTGAAATTATTTCCGCACATTTAGTTACTTTTAAACATCTGGGGTAGATAGAGTCTGGACCTGGAGACGAGTCACTTTTAAGACTTGATATAGACATTTTGATTTCACTTTCGCTAATAATATAATTAAATTCATCATTAATCTGTGACTGAATTTCAGGGGGAACATTTTTATAAGATGTCTTGCAGTAATTGTTTGGACAGTTCCATCGATCCATAAATGATTTGTGTAGGTCGTCTATTGGAATAGTACATATATTGTTGTCATCCTTAATCAATTTGTTAACGCATTTTTTCCTTTGATTGTAGTATAAATGCTGCATTAGTTGATGCTCGTATTTTTCATTCCGTCTCCTTCGTTCGCGTTTCGATGTGCGCTGAGGATTAGTTGACTTTTTGTAACCAATCTCCCTAGATCGGAATTGCGATTTACGCTTTCTAGCTTCATAAAATTTAATAGCGGGATGTTTAGGTCCTGGCAGTCTGGAATTTACATTTTTTAATATATTGATTACATTATCGACTTGAGCGTCAAAAGACATCGGTTCAAAATCAACGATGAACTGGGTCATTAGGTCGTTTTGTTCCTTTAGGCATACATTTGCATGTTTAATTTGAGCATTTTTCTCATCCGCCATATAAGAATCTTCTTTTTTATTACTTTCTTCATTTTGAGTACTACAGGTTTGGTTTGCGGTTTGAGGATCAGAGTCACCGTATTTGCTTAAAATATTGTCCAGATGGAGAAGTTTATGAGCTTTTGATTGATGGATTTTTAATCCTCTTTCTCCTTTACATATTTTTCCACATTCAATGCAGCGAACATCTGTACCACTTAGACTGAGAGTAGTAGTTTCATCAGAGGTAGCCATAGGAATTATATCTTTACATCACATACCAATTTCCTCGACTCCAAACTTTCAATTCAATTCAAGAAGAATCAGCACGAAATAAAATATCGGGGCTTCAACAAGGAAAGTCACCCAAGTTCTTCAGTAGATGTTAAAACCAACCGGTGAAAATTGGAGAAAACGTCCCAACGAACAAATTGGTACAATCCCAAGTAAGGGGAACGTGGATTTAACCTGGAACTTCTAAATTTTTCTGGAGAGGAGAAGGAGTACGTCCGTCTCCAAGGATAATAATAATAATATTCTAAATTATTATTGTTCGACTGTTTAAAGATTCATCACTACCAAATTCTGATCCATTGCATGCAATGATGGTTATGCTAACAACAGGCCCACTCGGACTGCCCGGAATTAACGATTCCAGAATGATTTGCAATGGAGTTGACTGTTACGAGGTTGAATCCGATTATGAGAAATTCAAGGTGTGCGGAAGATGTAGGAAAGAAGTTTATTGTTCCAAAAATTGTCAAGTGAAAGCCTGGAAAAAGGTGCACAAAAAGGATTGTGTAAAGTAAAGTTCCATTTTTGTATCGACACTTCAATTTTGACATAATACGTTAATTAGTATCTGTGATACATTAAAAAGGTACATAAGTAAGTAGAAAATAAAATGGGAGTTTAAATTTCCAATCTGAAATGCAATTAATAACTACTCATTTTTTTCCTCGTTTCTTTATTCTGTGGTATGTATTCTATCAATATGGACTACATCTTCAAGAATAATCTTCATGTTTTTAATTAAATTCCAACAATCAAATCATACTATAAATTATTATAATAGAAATCATTACACAAAAATACGATTCTTTTTATCAGAAATACGTTGCTCCACATTATCAATCAGTATATTATACATTAATTCTTTGCATTGGTTTACATTAGCAGACCTTTCTTATTGACATTACACACAGCATTTACCGAAAATTTAGGCAGAAAAATAACTTTCTCCTTCGTACAATTAAAAAAGCAGAGCACTCCGGCTTCCAATTACAATTTAGAATAGGTACCTATAACATTTATAAATATTTATAAGTTTGTATTTTGGAACTTTTAAAGCAACGAAATACAACGTTATACTTTCATAGATGTTATAAATCCTGAGGAAAATTATGTTCCCAACCCACTTACAGCGAAAAAGTTCATATCTGGGGACATGACTTTTTATTTAGTATTTAGTTTACTCTGTGGTCGGCCAATATCATTTGATGATGTTGTAGCGATTGTCTTATGTAACTACTACATAGTTCTGTAAAATATTACAAAATAACGCATTTGTGCCTAGCTTTAAAGTCAGGGACACGATAAGCAAAGATTACATTATAATATCAAGTCACAATACTATTCTATAAACTATTCTATATATTTACTATCCAACAATCAAACCATAGTATAAATTATTAAGTATAATGAAAACCATTATACAAAAATTGTATTCTGAAATTATAAGTGATAAATATGGTACACCAATTTATGACTAAACAAGTAAACATTATAAGAAGAGTACCTAGGTAACTTTACACCGCAATTTTATTGAAATGATAAACCGGAGTTGTTAGTTGTCATGATGTTGGTCTACCAATTTCTTAAATTGTTGTTCCGTAATGGAGTTGCCTGTTTTGTTTGTGAACAAATAGTGACTTGAGATTTTGTCAACATGTTTTGAAAATCTGCTTTTGTTAAATGCAGATCTTTTGGTTTTGTCCAAAGGTCCGAAGGCCAAACTTTTATACGGTACCCGAATTAGAGTCAGAATCATTTCTTCCACATCAGCAACATTCATTATTGAATCGAAATCCAAAATCAACTGGTCGCTTTTAAGCAGTCGTGAACTCTCCGTTGGGCTCGTCAAATTTAGTTCTGAATATTTAACGTGAATGCTGTCGATTAAGAGTTTCTTTATTTGAACGGTTCGAAATCCAAAATCAACTGGTCGCTTTTAAGCAGTCGTGAACTCTCCGTTGGGCTCGTCAAATTTAGTTCTGAATATTTGACGTGAATGCTGTCGATTAAGAGTTTCTTTATTTGAACGGGTGGTCCTTCGGCTCTGATGCGCCCACTGAGATAAATATTTTCGACACTCGGGGGAATCCAATTTGTATCTAAGAAGTGATTCGGTTGTTCTCTCCCTTGGGGTGCCCAGCTCACCAATTTCAAAGTTTTTAGATTTTGACATTCTGTCAAAAAAGAGAGGCAAGAGTAAAGATTTTCTGACTTTTTAATTCTGTCATTCTGCCGCCGGATAGCTCGGGATCCACTCGCAGCCGTCAATAATTCCAAATATTTGAGATTCGGCAAACTAGTAGACATCGTCGAACAAATAATGTCCATTTCAGCCCAGCTGCCCCTTTCCAAGATTAATTCTTCAATGGATTCTGGCAGAGCTGCCAAATTTATATTCGCGCCTCCGAAATCTAACTCCTTAAATTGCATCTGAGATCGTCTTTCAAAATCAAAAGCTACTTTTCGCAACTTAAATTCTCCCCGGATTTTCCATTTGCATGAAGCCAAATTTTCGACTTTGACAGAATCTAAAACCAAATTTCTTAAAGTAATATTCCCTGTAGCCATATTTAATGAAAGTTCGGTGTGTCCCCACTTTGGGGCAAGTATTAAATCCTGTATCTTGTCAAAGCGGATGTAATCGTCCATACTGAAAGCTTTAATTCGTTTTCCGTTTTCCATGGCCTTGAAGTCCAGAATTTCCAATTTGGTGGGTCGAAGTTTACAATTTTTTACAAAATGAATTGTACAACCTTTGAAAAAGAGAGATTCTTTTGACGTCAGTTTGTCGCTCGAAACGGCGAACGTGGTGGATAAGGAGCCACTATTGTCCAAAGCCAAGTCCTTCAGATGATTGCTAATGTATGGGTCAAGAGAAAAACAGTTGTCAGGGTCCGGATTCGATCGCAACCGTATTTTGCTAATAGACAGTTTTAAGATGTTCTGCTTTTGATCTTCCAAGAATCCGACCAGATCTGCGATCGACCACTTAGCCGATGGAATTGGTAATGTTGTTAGCTTAAACGCTTGGAAGGTAATCCCTGAATTCTTGACCAAGTCGTTGAATGTCGTTGAAGAACGTTCGTTGGCTGCAGTTTTAATTCCAGCAGGACCGAGTACTACAGTGAACATTTTCTCAACAAAAGGCCTTGAAGCGTCATTCCATTTTCTACAGACGAGACGAAAGTGCTTAATATCCTCGAATTTAAAAAAACGGAAGATATTGTCCATTACCTACGAAGAAATAATTTCGTTTTACTCTAATCACCGGTAAGGGTATTAAAATTGGGAGAAAAAGCAGTTAATATTTACCAAGCCGTTTTCTAAACATTTGTTTCTTGGATATTCCACTTCGTTACAATGCTCAAAGCCATCATCAAGGGTTTCCTCAAAAATATCCTCGGCAATCTGTAATACAGTAAATTATTAGATTAGTTCATCTGATTTGTTTCTGACAAATTCAAATGATCGAAACAAAGTTTTTGTTAAAACTACGGGGCACGACGGCACTTTCGATTAAAATATTCTTAAAATTGGCTCATTAATTGCCAGTTCTATACTTTATATCGCCTGATAACCCATAGAATCTCTGCTGGTTTCAATAAGAAGCCTTTTCATCACAATATATTTGACATAACTACATTCACAGATAACTAAAAAAATATATAAAAAATCAACATCTGTAATTCTTTGAGGTGTATGACCTACCGTTTCAGCATGATGTTTAGATTTCGTATCACTTCGCAGGCGACGAGTGGTGGAAGAAACTCCTGCCTTCTCCATCTCGGATGTCGGATATCCTTTCTGTAAAAAATACTACCAATCAACAATGATGTAATTATATTAATACAGAACATAGGAAATTTGTAGGAAGCTTTGGAGTTTAAATATAGTGAGGAAATGGTTGGGATTCGGATAAGGTGGCTAAAAGACAAAAGTTAGGGCGTCATTTCTTTCAGTGCTTGAAACTTTTTGGATGAAAAATTTTCGAAAGGCTTAGGTATTCTGAGTCCTAAAGTAATGTTGTCACTCCCGGAGAGAAATGTTAAAGAGTGTTGCCACAAAAAGTGGGACTTTTTAACTTTTCAACTTGTCCGAACCGAACCCCACCCTACAACCTATGACCTAAGAAAAATAATTGCTTCCGTTTTATTGTTTATGGAGGCTCTAATGCTTTCTTATTTTGATTTTAGACAATAAATAAATTAGTTTGACCATATCTCCACTTTAAAGAAAATAAGGAATTAAAAACTGGAGTTTCTAAAGTACTGACTGACAACTTTTCCATCTGTCTTCAGTTGTCACCAGTTTATTTTTTTTAAATATACCACAAATGATAAAGAATGTACGCTGACCTTTAACTTTCTGTGCAAGGACAAGAAGTCTTGAAACTATTTTTGCTTGACACTTGTGGTTACTGGAAAGCTATTTAAAAAATGACAGCGATGGAGTTTTCATTTTACTTAATAGTGTAGCTTAAAACTATTTGATGTTGAACAATTAAAATGACAGAACTTTTAACATTCTTGTCTACCTATATAGGTACGTACTTCTATCCATGATTTAGCTCTCTGGCTATTTTGTGATGTGTTTTGCCGCGCAGCCAAGTAAATATTGTACTCGCAAAATTCAGCATGTGTGTGTCTCAGTAATTATTAGGCAGCCGTAGCTGATTTTCTAGGAATGGCATTTCTGTCTCTGTCCGCTCGATAACTCATGAAAGGTTTGAAATATTTTATTAGATTCTAATTTTGTATGTGTTCTTAAATACCATGAAGGGGTCTCATTGAAAAATGGTGTCAATCGGATGAACCTTTTATCTTTTGCAGGTTATCGCTCCTTTTTGTGTTTGCGTGTGGCCTGGGCTGCGTTGCACCAGACGACAAAAAGGTTACAAATTTTTCACTTTTCATAAATTGCCAAGTAAACACTTTTTCTAATCGTTGCACCAAGTTTCATGGTTTGCTATATGCACTATTCATAATTTTACTCGTATAGTTGCGAAGTTCTCTCAGTCAGTTTCTATAGAAAACGGGACAGACTATTCTCTCTACAGCGTATTCCATTCGATAATTTTCATTGATACCCTACCCTGACCGGAAAGCTTAGCTCCCTCCTAAAATACATTCGTTTCACAGTTCAGTTTTCGCCTTTTTCTTTGTCATGGTTCAACGTTTACTTTGTAACTATTCCTATATTTTTGTATATAGTCAAAAGCAAAAAGTAGTTGATGCAATCCAGCCATGTGAGTTTGACTTGAGTGTTGGGTTGATAATAGTACATAATTTTTATATACTATACTACATAGATAGACAATGCCTATATTATATCTACATTATGTATTACGATATAAAATTATAATATCTTTTAGGTTCCTGCATTGCTATTACAGACAACAAGCAGTGCTTTATATTCGGTTGTTGTCAAACAGCTATAATAACGTTCAATCCGAATGGGTTCTACATCCTGTAAATATTTGTATTGTTCATTGTCAATCCTAAGGCAATCGTCCTTTTTTGTTTATGGAACTGAGAGTTACGGCTATAAATACTACTGGTTCAACTTCAGTTTCCTCTTATCAACACGTTGTAATGCGTCCTCCCATAATCTCTCTTCCCTTTCCTGAGAGATAACAATATTTGGTTTCGAGAATCGCATCTATTCATTCCTTAACTGAATAAAAATATAAAAACTATTTATACGCATGTTTTATAATGTAATATTCATTCATAGAAGCAGTATGCAATGTTTTATGCTACACAAGTCTGAATTGGACTGTGGGAGTACCCTGCAATATGATAATTCATTTTACTGCAAGATGTAATATAAGGCAGCATCAGTGTACATAAATACTAATGTAATGTGACAAAATGTGACTATGTATTTATACATTTATTTTTATTTACATATTCGCATAAAAATGATTTTGTAGGTATTTGGGTATTTAGGTTCTTTTATATTGTAGATTGTTTGTAAACTTTATAATGTTTCAAATCCAATTTACTTTGACGGTAAAACCTCTTTTGAATTCATGCAACTAAATAAATACAATAAGATGATTGTGTCCTAATTGTACACTTAACAAATGATGGCGTTTGAAGAGAATCCTAGTAATATATAATGTGACTCATTTTTATAACAACGTTTGATTGCTCCCATTATATTTCGAAACACGGAGACTGCGAAATCCTAAATAGCACTTGCGACTAACAAGTTCTTAGTGACAATTTGTTAAATATTATAACGATTCTAACTACTATAGATAGAGATTCTAACTAGTGCACCCAGTATTGTCACGTTTTAACTGGTGACCTAACTCGTCCCCCGGAAACCATCCAAAACAACCCTAAGGCAGGTGCAAGAAGACTGGAAATAAGAGGATTGCGACTCCTTTTCTGCTACATTCATTACAGTGTTGCTATTGCTAGTATTTAACCACTAAATTATGAAATCCTATGTCCTATTTACTACTTATCCTTAATAATAAACTTGTAATATTATTCGAACAAGTTTTAAGTCGCAAGTGCCATTAAATATTGTCACAGTCCACTCATAACGAATCTAAAAAATATGGCACACTTACCCTCTTGGAGGCCATATCTTCAAAAGTGTCGAAAACCACGTGTATAAGTACCTATGCACATTTAGGAAGGGAAATGCCCTTATTCAACATTCAAGCTCTTTTAATCCTACTCTTCAAAGTCAGACATACATTACTAATTTCATAGAACTTGGCAGCACTATCAATAGAATGCAATACATGAACGATGTCTCAGTTCAGTAGGTACCCATAGATACGATGTCTCCATTTCCAGATACGATCTCTCCACACNCAATACATGAACGATGTCTCAGTTCAGTAGGTACCCATAGATACGATGTCTCCATTTCCAGATACGATCTCTCCACACCCCTATTTACGAAGTCATCCATTCGAGTTCTCCGTGTACCAGTAAACTAAATAAACTTGTATCTATATTCCATAATTCTATCTGATTTGTAAACATTTTATTTCAAATTATAAACTTAATATGTACAACCGTAAACATTTCCGCAATTAGGTTTTACATTTTTTGGTTACTTTAATTCATTCATATGTAGGTATTCTATTAAATTAATTATATTGGTAAGTAATCGGTACTGTAATTGCCATAAGATTGAAATACAGGTCAGGAATTTAGGAGGATGAAATATAACAATAATTAATGAATATTGTAGTTAGAGGTCACAGTCTACAATAGAACAATGTTAACAAAGGAAGTCTGTCAAAAGGTAAACTGACTATAGATATGTACATAACATTATTTACTTAATTAACTCAAAATTCTATATAGGGCACAAAAATTACAACTAGGTTAGCAAAACACAATGTAATTATAACAAAACATACATATAAATTCCCAGTGGCCTTTTTAAGCACACTATCTAATAAAACAAATTCAACTAATGTCACATTTGAAAGGCTATTCCTCTGTGTGAGTCCCCAAGTGAGTTTCCAAAGTTACGGATTGAATAAAACTTTCCATACAAATGCGAATATAAGGGTACGATGATAAGAGCTCATGGCAGATTCTGGATTCTACATACCCAAAGTTTCAAATATTCCCATTTCCCACTTAAACTTTGTTGGACACTGGGAAAATTAGGGAAATAAAGAAACTGGTGGGAAATATGGTAAATGAACACCTGATATCCAGGGTTGCGGTGGACGAAATAGAATGGTTGGATAAAATGGGACAAAAGTGGTTTTAAACACCTGAATGTTATCCAGATGGACAGTGGATGGATGGATAAAATACAAAAGTGACGTGAAATTTTGATAAATAATTAAGTAAATCTGGAAACAATGTGATCATCTAATAACAATTTGTTGTTTTTAAATTATAAACCGACTTCAGTTCAGTTATATTTTTGATTATGATGATGATAGACTGCATTGAGTATTAGGTGCCTACTAGTATATAGCTATATATTTCATCCATCTTAATTTTGTCCGGTTTTATCGATCTGCATGGATGAAATTAGAAAAGCTATTTCATCCGGATAATATACAACACTGCTGATATCCTGATAAGCGATGAAGTTTTTACACTTGAATTGATTTAAATTCCCTCACCGACTATTCTCTCTCAACAACATTCGCTATTGATTCATATGGGCAAAAGAAAGGCTCAAAGTGTTATTTTTAAGTTTTATTTTTGCGAAGGTGAAGTGAAAACAAATGTAAAATAAATCCTTTTTAGTCGGCTAATTAATACAATAACAAAGATTTGTAGAAAGTGAAGAAGGCATCCTGATAATTCCTAATAGTCAAAGCCAAAGC
>JABASI010005280.1:0-12555 GCA_019776505.1 Tomocerus nigrus | reverse complement strand
CTCCAGGGTGCGGGGTCCTTTTTGTAAAACTCAGACGTATGACAAAATCGGACAATAACCTTTAAAATTTCTGGTAAAAATTTCAATAATGGACAAAATATCATTAGATACGGCCAATTTAATGCACAATGTCAGTAAAAATGGTCAATTTAGTGTAAAATATATCCGAATGGCCGATTTAGTGTCAAATGCACATAAAATGATCAAAATAGTGCCAAATATTCGTAAAAATGGCCAATTTAGGCAAAATATCCGTAAAACAATTTAGTGCCAGAGAACTGTAAAAATGACCAATTCAGTGCCATATATCTGTAAAAATGGTCAATTTAGGTCAAACATCGGTAAACGTGGCCAATTTTGTAAAAATATCCATCAAGAAATTCTCGATTTTGTGTTGAAACATGTAAAAATTAAAATATAAGACATTTTAACCTTAAATTCAAATGAGCATCTTATCTGACATAAAACGGAAATGAAATGACTGTTTGAAATGACAAATTATTTCATAAAGGTCATCTGGCGTTACGTGCACACACCTGAGGGATTTTAATGTTTCTTA
This sequence comes from Tomocerus nigrus, assembly GCA_019776505.1. Lineage (NCBI taxonomy): Eukaryota > Metazoa > Arthropoda > Collembola > Entomobryomorpha > Tomoceridae > Tomocerus > Tomocerus nigrus. Next base: position 11,996 of record JABASI010005280.1, on the reverse strand, counting down.
TCTTTCCAATCTCTTGAAAAATATTTATGGGGCGATCGCAAATGGTTTGGATGAGAATGATGAGATGTGGGAATATGCATGCAGTATAAGGCATGGTTTGACATAAAACGGTGAGGGGGGAGATAGGGAGGGAGGTAGGGAGTCTTATTGGCGGTGGATACATAAATTTTGTTCATAGTGTCACCTTCTATTAGTTGGGATGGCATTCTGTTTTGCCTGGAGTAAAATTGACAGATGGAATTCATAAACATAAGCTTAGTTTGCAGAAAATGATTTTGGCTCTGAGTGAGTGAGTGAGTGGAAGTGAAACTCTAATTGAATTACTATTTATCTGTGTGCAGTCAGAGAGAGATACGTACTACATGTATATACATGTAGAGTAGAGTGAGTGAAGATGATGAGAGGACAAAAGGAATCTCTTTCTCTCGCAGACTCGTCGATCGTCGTCGTCCCACCATAATACACTCCCAGCCTCTCTCGTTTATTTATTCCCTTTGACAAGAGGCAGAGTCTGTGAGGAAGCCGAGGCGCCTCTAAGCCAACGTTTACATTTACATTTGCGTATTCTATGGAAATTCTTGTCATAATTCTATTCTAGCCGAATCTTCTCCGCTCAACTAAAGAAAATCACATAACATAACTATATCACTTTCATATCACGAACACCATCACATTTCATTCCTTTAATTCTCCATTTTGAATCTCTTCATTTCCTATCACTTCCTCCTTCCCTTACCTTTTCTCACTTAATTCACTTGACTTACATCCATCCATACTTTCTTATTTACTATTGCGTCAGAGAATAGTCGACGAAACTGAAAACGACTCTTATTACAAGACACCCGACAATTTACCAATTTTATATAGTATTTCTATTTATTTTGTAACAAATCTTAATATTTTCAAAATTCACATTCGTATTATCTTCAAAATGAACATTGAATTTCCTAAAATATTTGTATTTCAAAAAACAACACGATATTTCTAATTCCATTACGGATATTCACTCCAAAATTCTATAATTCTTTCTAATAATTGTACCCACACGTATTGATATTTCAAAATTCATATTTTTATTTATGTAATCCCTGTGTCGTTTTTTTGTAATTCTATGCAATTTCATATTTTTGTAATTTAGAAAATACGTGCTTCAAAATTAATTTCATGAAAAGTGGCATTTATTTTGGAAAAAATCACAAATGTGTCAAAGTTGCCCTATAATACGTTTACATAATAATGATACAAATTCTAATTTTCCATGTGAATTCAAAAATGCCAAAATTGTGAAATTATTTGAAAGCTGATTATTTATTTAAATTGCATAAAAATACGAATATGCCATAATATTCTAATGTTAGTTTGACAAAAAGTGGGTGAGAATCCGAATATGAATTTAGAAAGGATGAGTTAGAGTTGGTTTTTGCAAGGATTGTATATTCCATCCTGACGCTCGGCTCATAATAAAACATAATGGAATAAATTGAAAATTCCGTCGTTTGGGTTCTCATCATTCGACAAGAGGGAAGAGCGGCGGGCTGTTGGATTGGATTTGCCAGTGTGACACAGTCCCTCGGCCGCTCTTCACATTTGCCAACTCGGATTTCATTTTCATTTCTACAGACCGCAGCCGTGTCTTTATGCACAGATGTTACGTTATTATTGCCTATTCTCCTGCATCAGTTGACGCACTGACGCCTTCCCTTGCCTTTTTCTAACCTAAGTTACCAACAGCACCCACACGTGCTCTATGCTAACCGGTTACCATGGAGCAAGTAATTTATTTAACTTTACCTAACCAACAATAATGAGGTGTTACCGGTTATAAAATACTTGGTTCAATGGTAACCAATTACCATAAAAATATGTGGCTCTATGGTAACCAGTTACCATAAAAATGTTTGGTTTTATGGTAACCAGTTACCATAAAAATATGCGGCTTTTTGGTAAACAGTTGCCATAAAAATACTTGGTTTTTTGGTAACCATGCTACCATAAAATAATTGGCTCTATGGTAACCATGTTACCATAAAAATACGTGGCTCTATGGTAACCGATAAAAAATATGGCTTTGTGGTAACCAGTTACCATAAAAATATTTGGTTTTATGGCAACCAGTTACCACAAGATTTTGGCTCCATGGTAACCAGTTAGCATAGAGCACATGTAGGTGCTGAATCTTAACTTCGGTCTTTTTCTACACGTCGCTTCATGTCTCTCTATCTGTCTCGGTGATGCAGGGCAAAGGACCTACATAATAAGATCAGATCATATCGCATTACTCTATATGGTTGCTGGCGACAAATCTACAGCTACATTTGTTGCATTGCATTAGGAATATTATGGCACCATCACCATCCACTACTATTCTACATTTCTCTAATACAATAAACTAAATGGGAACTAAAGTAATAACATTAGCCGCCATGCCACCACCACGACGACGACTCTCGCAGAATACCTTTCCCCATACAAATTCACTTTCTCTCTCACTCTCTATCTTCATGCTCATCTTATAGTCATATCACCTGGAGCTAATTTATCTATCTGCATAATCTTATTAGCGACATCTACATAAATCTCCTTCCCTTCCTCACAACTGCTCTAGATATGCAAATTGAGTTAATCGTAAGTAATCCCATACGAATTTCTACTATTATTTCTCTCGTAAATTTAGGCAAATTGCGCCCAATTTCAACCAGAGCTACTCTTGACAGGCTCTAAGAAAAATAATTATCATTCCCATTTGAATCTATAATTGACTAGTACCATTGTCTACAGAACATTCTGCTAATTACATATAATAATACGTTATATATTATAATATAACTAGTAATTTGACCCGTGTTCAACGGGGGAAAATTTTACAGTACGAAATTATGAATTGCTACTACTACAATTGTGTAATTGACGTGGAAAAATTAATTCTCTCCCGCATTCCACCTTCTGTTAATTAAGTGGAGAAGGGAATTGAGTACAAAGCCCCAAATATGACATCCCATCAGAATACATACATCACGCCAAAATTCTTTTCACCAAAGTACACAAAAGAAATCATTAAAACTCAAGAGCTTCCCCATAAACGCCTCCTTGATAAAATAGCCCTATGTCCTATAGAGACCATTCAGGTTGTCAATATGTCTGCTCTAAAACACAATTTATAAGTACCGTCATTTGCCCTAAACAGGGACGGATTTTCAAGTATTCTCAATATAACTGCCAAACGACTTGAATAACTTTTTTTCTGCTTCACACCATTTTTAGGTTAATTCTAGGAAATCTATTGTTACAATGGACCAAAAAAATATTTCTAGGATCTGTGGGTATCCCTATTTAGAGACAGCACGCTCACTCCGTTCTTATTGCTACAAATACATGCCTGTTATGATTTAGAGTGTGTATATCCAAAATAGGAACTAAAAACTTCGTCTTAAAAAATTGAGATTTGAAGAATGGCACCAAAAAAAGTGGGTGTCCCTATTTAGGGCAGATGACGGTACCTATATACCTACTGCCTATATAATTACTCCTTTGATAATCATAGTAGGCAGTAGCAGTAGTTTTGGAGCTATTATATGTAAAATATGTTTTTGCTATAATAGACTTAAGTATTGACGTATAAAGGTATAAGGATGAAATGAAGAGGACAAAAGATGGAGAGGGCCGAGAGAGGAGAATGGGAAAGTGTGTAGAGACTAAAGTAACAGTTTCAGGAAGTGTAGGCCACGACCCGGGCAAGTTATGTCGAGAGCATCCAATTAATTTAAACGCTGCCTACCGTTTCAAATGACACAGTAACAAGACCTCAGTGCTTCACTTTCTATCTCTCTCTCTCTCTCCTTCCGAACCTCTTCAGTCTCCAACTTATCACAGAAATTAATAGAGACAAGAACGGATGTAGAACTACTTACAAACCGAACCTACCACTATCTACACTTAAAACTAACACTATACTCAACTTTACTTTTCATAGAAATTAAATTCCTTCCATTATGCAGATTGTTACAACACAAGTTACATTACTCGCTGTAATTTTCCTACTACGAGAACCACTAGCATAATTTTATTGGCTAGCATATTAAATAGAATTAGAAATTAATGTTTTAACTAGGTATATCTAAAGAATATTTTGTTCCTGATGGGTATTTACCTAATTACGGTAATTGCTAATTATTATTAATTTAACCAAAATCCTATTTAAAAAATTTCGGCTGTAATTTACAACGTACAACGTGCGGGACTGACTAAACACTCCTATGGTTACATGATGCATTTTTTACCACTAAGCTGACAAAAAATGATTTATATTTTGAGAGGCTACTGCCTGCTATAACACTAAAACGGGTAGCTCTCTCTAATGTTAGCTACAGGCCATTTTATTCGGGATAAATCGCAAACTACAAAGAAATATTTTCTCACGTCCCAGTAGAGTTCGAAAGGAGCTCCCAACTTTCGTCACCTTACTATGAAAAAATATTCGTAACCATAACACCATATTATTACACACATGTAACGTTAGCGGTTTTTCCGTCTTTAGAATTCAGCACTTTTTATTAAGTGCAAATATTTTATGCATAAATTAAACCGAGCTATATTAAAATAGTTTTCCAGGGTAAGGTTCTCGGATAAAATCTTCCTAAGCCACAAAATTGAAAATCGGGTAACTTTAAAAAATTATCTTTGGAAAAGAGGTGTCTATGTTTACTCTGCATGAATGAATGAACGTGCGTATATATTCAGTGTGTGTGTGTTTTTCATCATTCCTTAGACGTCCCTGCTCTGCTCTGCTAACGACGAGAAAGATTAAAGTTGGAGTGCGTAGCATCTTTGAATGCTGAGCTCACCTTTAATAGAGATCACACAAAACACTATAGCATAGCGGGTAGTTAATGCGTGTATATTTATGTCCCTACCTTATGTAGATATTTGTGTAGTGGGACTAATGGAGGCAAGGCAAGGCCATGCAGGAGAATAAGGCAATGTCTACATTGAAGATTGCATGGATGGGAGAGAGGGAGGTTGGAGATCAATAAGTGTACCTACCTACACACATACATCCATAATGTATACTCAGAGAGAGATAACTAGCTCATAGAGACATAGCCCGCTCTGTTGTTAGGGTGTAACTGGCAACCCATCTATAGGGCTGGATATTAAGTAAAGTGCGTTGGGTCCGTCTCTGTGCGTACACTTCCATTGAAGTTATACATAAATCCTGGCCCTCCTGTTACTCACCCCACTACTAACTCTCTATCTATCTATCTCACGACTACTACGTACCAAGGTATCTTTACGTTGTTGCAGGTTTTGTGTGAAAAGGTAAGCCAGTCCGACTGTTGTCAAATTATTTCACTTTTTTCCTACTGAAAAACAAAAATGATAATTTTTCCCATCTTGATCTTCAATTATTTCATTTTACACTCCAAGGAGCGTGTACATGGTTACGGCTTTTGTGTAATAAGGAGTGGAAAATTTACATTTTCAGTCAGGGATGACATTTTCGAAACGTCGTAAGATTACGATCTCGTATTTTCAAAAAATACCTGTTTTTTACATTTTTTGGAAAATATTTTAAATTTTTTTAAAATCGTAACTTTACCATGGAGTATTTGCAATTGTAATTTTACAATGCTTCAAAAATTTACTCCCAGGATTCGCTGGTATTCGCTGGTATTCGCTGGTATTGGGTATTGGGACGCTGCGCTCTATCCTAGAATTCTAGCAGAAATAGACTGGGACAGAATTAGTTGACCCGGGATAGAGTTACCGAGGCTCTCAATTTAAATATTTCAAATTTTTCACACCTTATACTACATGAAACCTGTAACCATAGGTTCACGTTCCATGGAGTGCTCGAAAGTCAATACAGGATACTTTTTTCATCGTAAAAAAATGAAATTTTAATTTGACATCATCCGGACGGGCTTACCTTCTGACGGAAAACCACGACAGCATACAGATACCTTGACTATGCGTAACGTACGCATTAGATATTCTACTATGAATCCAAAGTCCTATTCCGCAGCCTCTTTCTTTTCCCTCTTCCGCATCCTCTGCCTATACAGATAATATCTTCACTGGAGACTAAACCTTTACGCACGTAGTAAGAGGAACATAACCGTCCGCATTCCCAACGCACACACTTTCCTTCCGCTCTCTCCCCGCGTACTTTTCCTAGTCACAGAACCTGGAAGTTGGAAGTTGGAACCATGTGCATCTCATCCATCCCATTCGCATCCCATTCCATTCCTCGATCGAGAATATATTAGTTTTCATCGCACAACTTTCCTTCTCAATGTTTTTCATTGCCACCCTCCAGCCTATAGGCACAAGGTAGGTACATACAGATACAACTTACTACCAAACGATCCACGAGTACTGTCGTAGCTGCCTGCCACTACCACACACACACAACCTACCTCCATCCTCCTACCAACTGAAATATACACACAAAACAACCCGTACGTGTTCACAATGTTGCAACTTATCAATAATATCTATCATAATCAGAGACCGGACATGTAGGTCAGAAAATAACCGAATTTCCTATCGAAATTACCTTAATAGGACAGGAAAATACAAAATCCGCCCAAAAATAATTTAATTTTGGCTAACATGTCGTTTTACTGTTTACAGTTTTAGCCGGAATATTTAAAAATTCTAATAAAAATTCGAAATTCATACAGATAATTATTTCTACATTTAAAATTTTTATGACTATTTTAAAACACCCTTAACGAATGAATAGTTTTGGCAAAATTTTGCTAAATATGGCTATTTTACTGCTAGCCAGTAACCAGAGAGAGGAAATGTCATAAACTGCAAATTTTCCCTCGAAAATTTCTTAATAAGAGAAGAAAACGAAAAAGTGAGTTAAAAATAATTTTCTGCAATTAAAACCATAGTAAAAATATTCAAAAATTAGCGCGAATAATTAAATTTTTTAATAAAAATACGTAAAATATAATTTTTATATTTAAAATTTCGGGCAAAAATTCCAGGCATCCGTAAAAAACAAATATTTTTCGCCAAATTTTCCTAAATTTGCCTAATTTAAGGCTCTTTAATCCAAAATGCGATGGTTATGCATGGCTTAAAAAGGGACACTCTGACGTTACAAAAAATATCATTGTTTGAATCAATTTGTATCGTCATATCTATGAAACATCTGCGATTTCCAACACTCAAGAAAGTCCTAGAAATATAAAATATGATTTTCCATATTTCCATACATTTCCGGTCGCTGATAATAAAATTATGTAGCTATTTATGATTCTATCTAGGTTCGAACAACCGCAGAATTGTGTACAGTGGCTAAGTGTACACAACACAACGAACAGAAGCCGTGTATACTATTTTTACTAGTAAATATTTCGTTTTTTTGGGAGAGGCTCAATTCTATTTTCAATATCCACGTCCACGACCCACCGCCATGAAAAATTCTCATTCAGATTTTTTGCTTGATTTCTGTTTCGACTTTGGCTGCATTAAGGGGTGCGTATAAAAAACAGGAGAGGGAAACAGAATATTATGCTGCGATAGGAGATGGCGAGGTATGGATGTGTGTAAGATACAGAATGAAAAAGGAAATGCGTTGGAAAAGATAGGGAGAGCGAGGAAGGAACTTATTCGAAAGGAATTTCCCATAAAGTTTACTTCTTTCAGACATTCATTCAGTTAAGTTGCATTGCATTGGTTTCCTTTTCCTTTTCTTCTCCTCCAACGTGCAACGTACGGAGGAGGAGTAGATTTTCTTAGAAGAGCCATTATAGTTCCCCACAGAAATCCTATGTTAACCTAATCAAGTTCACGTTCACAGCTACACCGCTACCCTCAACTTCCTCAACTCCCGCCCGCCTTGGTTTGTTTATTAACTTTTGATTTCTCCATTAAAATACCTTCCGTGTCTCCTGCCTAATGATTTGTTAGCTCTTTCAGACTTCACTGCTCCTACACACTACACCACCACCAGATACTCAAGGCTCGTACACTCTGGTTACCATATGGAGAAGTGGGAGAAGGTAAGCCCGTCCTGGAGTTCGGAAATTAAATTTTTTTCTTATTTTCCCACTGGCAACAGAAATGAGGATATTGCCGAATGTCTGCACTATGTTAATACACAAGGCTCGTGGACTCCTATTGCCATTAAGAAGTGGGAACAGGTAACATTATTCAATTAATTACTCATTTTTTTCTGACAGTGTTGAATCTTTTACTGCAAGGGACAGACTGTGTTCAAATCTTAAAATTTCAATTTTTTGCCTTTAATAAATACTCATACAGACAGCTACCCACCTGATATCTGTTTGGTGGCCAATGCAGGAAACGATGTAATATAAATTTTGTATAGTAAATTAAATTAAGTACAAAATAAAAAGCATTTGGTAGCACGTTGACAAAAACTAGATATTTTTAAAATAATTTTTACTGTTACAGATTAATTTTTTTTAAAAAACATAATATTTTTATTTGGTGTCTCTCTGAATTACTGAAAATGTGAATTGAAATAAATTCAGAGTTGATTCCCCAATTAATTCAAGGTTCATGCACTCTTTTTGCAATGGGGAAGTGGAAGAAGGTAAGCCAGTCAGAGAGTTTGGAAATTATTTCACTTTTTTCATACTGGCGACAGAAATTAAGATACAGACTGCACTATAATTACAGAACACAGACAGGACGGGCTTACCTTCTATCACTTATCAACGGTAACAAGAGCCCAGGAGCCTTGGGCATTCCACCAGACACTCTTTCCCTATTTTACATTTAGTTGAAAATCCTCCAAGACGAATGCAAATCCAATTTCCACACTCATCCACCAAGTACCGATACAGATACATTAACTACTCGCTCGACCGTGATCTGTTCACTCTTCCATTCCATTTCCATTGTCAAACGAGAAATTAAGAAATACACATCCTTCTTCTTCAGATACACAGATAGTAATTCAATATTCAAAGCTATTTCCGGAAAGTCAAGCTTCCTCCGTCCTTTTCACTTTCACGTTTTACGTTAATTTTAGGATTTGAGATTCACGTGTTTGCCCTTTTCTACTCATTTTAAATTAGCATTTATCTTCTGAATAAAAAGGATGCTTTTTAATAATTTCTAAAAATTCTCAATGGTTTTCCATAATTTTCAAAATATTTCGAAATTTCGCTTATTTTTGCCTACTTCACAATTACTATTGCTTATTAGTTTCATCGACTTTATTTATGCGTAGAAAGGAATAGATTTTCCTTACACAACCATGCACTCAAGTCATTTTTGCGTTAAAATCGTAGCAATTTTTCACTTTTAGATAAATCAAGTAATCAAACCTCAGCAATTAGAATTAGCAATATTTTTTAAATTATACAAATTAATTTTTCTGGCGAATATTTTAATTTTCTTCCAATTAACAAGGATTTTAGCTCGAAACTATTTGCATACCTATTACATACTAATCATTAACAAATATTTAATATTCTACAAAACGAATCAATGGCAATTGCATGAACAGGAACAGCAATATTTCTAAAATCGACATTTTTTAAAAAGCACTTTTCGTAATAAACATGCAAGTACCTAGTAAAATTCCTTAAATACAAATGGAAATTATTATTATTTAATAGGTACAATTATTTACATTTTTTTAATCCACGATAGACAATTGAACACACTTGCTCTCATCCTTTTTATCTGCATATTAAATATCAATAAGAAATGTTTAATATCCTTAAAAACGGATAAATGGCAATTTCGTAAACATAGAGAGAAATATTTCTAAAATCGAATATCTCGCAATAAGAAAAAAACGAATGTAATTGAATAGAAAGTGAAGAGTAGTCGTAAATATTTAAATTGTTTACGTTTCGTTTAGGTATGTAAAAAACAAATGGTGCCCGATAGCGAAACTTTAAACCAGAAAACAGTAATTTAGCAGATCGGCACTATTATTTTGCCGCATAGCGTTTGCTAACGAAAGATTTTGGTAAAGTTCGTAAGACAATTAGAGATATTAAATCTGAGTGTTGCCTCTTGTTCCACATTGTTATTCTGTGCATCTTTAGCCAGAGACCAGGGTTGCGGGGAAGGAAATCAACGAGATGGTCTTAATTGGACAAAATTGAATTTATTCACCTTCAATTTGTATATTTTCCAGTTACATTGTTTCATCCATGACTATTATGTCCAGTGTGTATGGACAAAATGATAAAATTTTAATTTCGGCCGGACAATACACAAATCTGTAGAATTGCAGTGGATGAAATTGCTAGGGATTGGTCTTAATTGGACAAAAGTGTTTTTATCCTTTTTCATTTTGTATATATTGTCGCTCGATGAAATAATGATTTCATTCATAGCCATTTTGTCCAAATTTTCCAATGTGGGTGGATAAAATAATTAAATTTTATTGTCGCCGGGAAATATTTAATCCTGTAGGGTAGCGGTGGATGAAATGGCCAGGGATTGGTCTTAATTGGACAAAATTGGTTTTATCCTTTTTCATTTTGTAGATATTGTCGCCCGAAGAAATAATTATTTCATTCATAGTCATTTTGTCCAAATTTTCCAATGTGGATGGATAAAATAATAGAATTTTAATGTCGCCGGGAAATATTCAAGCCTGTAGGATAGCGGTGGATGAAATGGCCAGGGATTGGTCTTAATTGGACAAAATTGGTTTTATTCAGCATAATTTTGTACATATTTTCCTGATGAATTATGGTTTTATATATATAGCAATTTTGTCCAAATTGTCCAAAGTGGATGGATAAAATGAATTTTAATTTCATCCGGGCAATACTCAACCCTTCCGGGTATGAACACACAGAGAGATACATAAGTTCCCATTCCTCCGGAGCTATAGCAGTCGATCTTTTGGTTTTTAGGAATTTCCTTGCGTAATGACTTACACAACTTCCTCTCAATTTCCTTCCTTTCTGATTCAGAGTTGTGTGAGAAAGAAAGTTAGAGAAAGAGAAAGGAAGAGAGAAAGGAGTAGTATGACCCTGACAATGGAATGGGAAGGAGATAGGGAGGATTCAGATTGAATTTCTTTTTTCAAGGAGATAAGTTGGTAGCTGGTAGTTGAGAGCTGCTAGGCTGGCCTTTTATTTCAATTGTTCTTTTAGTTCTTTCGATTCCAGCCATTAGAGTAATTATGCTTAAGAGAGCTCTTATCCGGATTGAATCCTGACTTTGAATCTTGCGAGCGAGTTCGAAAATAGGAAGGAAGAGGATTAGCCTAACTAACAAAATAAGAGAGAGAAAACAGCCATCAAACCAAACAACACACACACAACACTTGGAAAAAGTCTCTGCACTTTTCTATTTCCCACTTTTTACTTTCTCCCATTCTCCACGCGATTTTATCTGCTGCCAGAAAATTTATGACTTTCCCTACCATAGGCCATCGCATTCAACTTTACTACTCTATGCATCTTGACTACCATCATAATCCATTGTCCTATTCCATACCTAACGACACACTAGATATATGCTTAAGACCCAAGGCACATGGACTCTGTTACCATGGTGAAGTGGCAGAAGGTAAGCCCATAAAATCCTATCGTTTCTGTCGCCAGTGGGGAAAAAGGTGAAATTTTAATGTAGAAAAGTTTAGTTTATAAACTCCCGGACGGGCTTACCTCCTACCCCTTCCACGTTTGTAACATAATCCACGAGCCTTGGCTCAAGACAGACTTCAGCTTCAGCTCAACTTTAGTACTAATGCATTGTCATATTTTATAATATAACGACACTAGATATATATGCTCAAGACCCAAGGCACATGGACTCTGTTACCATTGTGAAGTGGCAGAAGGTAAGCCTGTAAGAAATTGTCGTTTCTGTCGCCAGTAGGGGAAAAAAGTGAAATTTTAATTTCCAAACTATCTGACGGGCTTACCTTATACCACTTCCACATTGTAAAACAGTCCACGAGCCTTGGCCCAAGACAGACTTCAAAGAACGCACGTTTCTTTCGACAACAATATCTCAAGAAGCAATCAACTGAA
>JABASI010005279.1:0-12556 GCA_019776505.1 Tomocerus nigrus | reverse complement strand
ATTTAAGAATTTTACATTTATATTAATTATTTATCAATGAGTATTATGTGAACTCGTACTTTCAATGAAGTTATCATATTTACTTATGTACTTAATAAGTCTGTAAGTGCATGTATCAAAGTATCAACAGTATTACCTAGGTATATGTCTATAATTTTAGAGTGCATAAATATGCAAAAACTTAAACTAATTATGTACTACTGCCAGTGTATTTAGAGGGCTTCTAATAAGAGTCATCAATGTCATCATACAGAATAATATGTTGTCTGCAGTGTAACAAAAATACATTAATGTACGTAGAAGATGTTTTCTGAAACTGAATTAATTTCTAGTATAATATGATGATGATATTAAATTGTTGTGTAAGCTCTGAGAATTACCTTTGAAGTCCCAGAGTTGCAAGAGATTTAGAAATGAATAATCTATTCGATAAAGAAGCAATAGAAGCAAAACGTTATTAAGCTGTCATGCAATTTCTAAGGGAATCTGACAGAGAAGGATATTCTAAGCAGTGACGAAAGTTGTGACAAGTGGGGGACCCACGGGACAAATTTCAATTTGAACACACCCTGTACATCTCCATAAAAGTGCAATCATAATGAAAAAGTTCAAACTTAGACAATGCAGAGTAGACTGTGGAAGTGATGTTTACTAAGAATAAGGTGAAACTACGCGTTAGTATTTAACGGGATTCTTATTAATTAAATGTGATTCATTGTGTATTGTTTAAAAAACACAAAATGATGTTGTATACATATAATATTGAATTGCATATGTTTTCCGAACGAGACATATATACACAATGCACAATGAATGATAAATATTTGTTTAGAGAGTTTAGTATAATATATTTTGGGTTTGTTTGGCAAAGCTAAGGTAAACAGAATAAAAGGTTATAACATGATGCTCAAAGTGAAACTTGTTGAAATTACAAAGTAGCGTAAATCCTTTGATATCTGAATCTCGTATGTATTTGGTAGATCGGATATGGTATTCTTCCGTGCTCATTTCCGAGTAAGCTATGTATTTCTTAATGTGCACTAATAAAAGTAATTCCTTTTGCTTTGACTGAGAAGGACGAAGCAATAAGATACGGTTTCTGTACAAAGAGACCGCAGAATTTAAGAGAGCTACTGAAAAACGCACCAGTCAACTCCCAGCTGGTTCCATTTTCACTAGAAACAACAAACTTGTTTCGAATCCTAATTTTATGTTGTCTACGTGCTCTATTTCCTGTAATATTATATGCTTCCCAATTTCCAGTGCGGAAATTCACTAATGTATTTATTAACTTCCTAAATAAGTAAAAGTGGCTCTCTTTTTTAATCCTCAAAGTAACTGACGTAATTAAAGTACTAAGGGATCATACTATTATAGTCATTTACACAATAGGCTTTTACATAATGAAAATATACATGGAAACTCATGCAACATAATACTAAACATTAAGGACGCAGATGCTTGCTCTTATTAAGAGCTACGACTCCATGATTTTTAATGACGGCACTTAAACACATATGCTTTTACATTTTGTTTCAGGTGTATACAGGCAAGTTTTTAATTAGTGCCTACATAAAATAGTTGAGGGAATTTTGTCGTTGTTCATTGTAGACGAGAGAGTAAGTGAAGGAATGAGTCAAAACAATGTACAAGAAAACTTTGTCGATGAACTATTATTGTTCTTCGACGTGTTTTTATTAGTAGAGCATTTTTTGTGAAGCTTTTTGAAGCACAAGTTTATTGTCCACAGTGGAGATATAACATGAAAGAAGGATAAACAAAAGCTATAGCTGGAAAATACACAATGGCCATGCATGCAGCAGCTTTTTCGGGAAAATTGAGAACATCGACGAAGGAAGTGAGAGTCGAGAAAGTTAAAGTGCATATGAGACTAATATTCTCATCTTGAGTAAATAAACCGACTACTTTGCTTAATAGAAGAACACTCTCCCCAAATAAGTAAGACGAACTCCTGACTCTTATTATGGTGAATATGGTGATGAGTTGAAACTAGTTGAAAGCGAAAGAGCTCTATTCTTCTCTATAATAAAACATATTTTTAGCATACTGTCAATATTCTCCTTTAAAACTATACTTTTCAGTTCCTATAATATAATGTAAACCCGATACAATGAGATATATTTCATATTAACATTGACATATTATGTCACAGTCATGGCCATGAGTCAACATCCAAATATTCCGCCGGCGTATGCATAAAATTTTCAATACATCTACAACGTTCAAAACTGTAACATTGTTAAATGGAGAGATCTACATTTAGTAAATATTATTGATTTAATTTTGACAGTTTGCAAATTAAAATACGGTTTCAAGATAAATATTGTGCTGTAGGCCATTCAGATGAATACAGATAACAGACATTTGCTATGATATCTAAAATATTTAACTTGATTGATAACATTGGTGTAGACTGTAGATAATATCAAATGCAGTGCAGTTTGCAAAAGTAAAACTGGAATACTTTCCAATAGAATGCCGAAGAAAAGTCGAAAAATTACATCAGCTTCAGTCGAAAATTGCCACACTGACTTCAACATATAGAAAAGTAAGTACCTACCTAGGCATTTGGTAGTAATATGAATATTGAAGTAGGCACTAAATAATATTCTTCAGTCTTTGCCTTATGTTCGTTACTGTCTTTGTCTTTATGTTGGAAAAGGAAAGGGGAAGCGCCACAAGTTCCTTCGCTAGCGAAAGAGACGACTTGACGGTTTGTTATTATTAGCAACAAAAGATCAACACGAAGATGATTGTTTTACGAGAGGCTATTCTCTTTCATCATCTCAAACTATATATTCATAAGTCTATATATATTCTTCTTCATATAATAGTTGAGGTTATATTATATTGAAGCGTTTCTCTGAGAAAAGCAGGAGGTGAACTAATCTATGTTTGTATTTGTATCACTACGATTGTCAGTAAGTTCCCTCTGTTCTCCTATAGCTATGAGCACTATGACTGCTTTGCTTTGTCATCTTATGTTTGAAAGAGAATACCCGTTAACATTATTGAACAAAGTGCTCCGGGATACAGAAATAACTTAACATGACAAGACATCACATCACACTTCATGCATTCGTTTTCATACTACAATAGAAATTCCTATTCGAAAGGTAAGGGAACTTTCCTTCCTATGCAATGCACTCTTCTATTGAAATTACATCAGAACACACTTGGCTTCTGTCTCAGCTCTCCGATCAACTAAAACTTCTTGGTTAATATGCAAACTATACTACTTAGATAGAATTATTAGAGTTGTGTACAGTGTGTACCTACTTTTAAATGTGACGTAATGGTGTCACGAGCACGACCACATTCACAGCACTTTTTTCCATTTTGACATTATTTATTTTTCAAACAAAGAGAGGATTTAAATATCTTTACTACTCGAAATAGAATAAGTAAGAAAGATAAAAGCAACAAGCAATTGAGAAATGGAATTCGAAACTAACTATTCTTCCATGCTTGCTTTCAATGTGCATAGAATATATGTACGTACTAATAGCAATGAAACCAGTAATAATAAATATTCCATCTGTTTGTTGCTCTTCCTGTAGGTGGAGGGGTAACAAGTAACAAGTCACCAAGTCACCACCACCCAAGACCAAAACCACCCCATAACCAAAGCCACCCGGGGATACCACCACCCGGGAGACTGCCATCCGGGGAGACTACCACCGGATACGATAATAAATATTTTGATGTTATCGCCTAATTTACCCCCAAGGGGTATAGGGGAAGCATTCCTCACCCACAACAATGACCACCTACAAATAGACTCCAAATCCTCTGAAACGTTATCAGATCTGCATTAAAAATTTTGACATTTTGGGTACAAATTGTGAAGAAACTTAGAAAATATTTTTTGGGATCCATTTGCCCGTAAATAGCCTTTTTTTGAGTAATGATGTTTTTTACTTAGAAAGCTTTTATACTTTTTGTCAACGAAGCCTGCCCGTTGGCCACTCGGCACATTATTAATAAACTACAGATACATGTATTAATATCAGGTAATTAATACTAGTAGTGAGAGTATAGTGACCAATCTCGTTTTTACCATTTTTCCTTATCCTAGTTTGTCTTATTAACATTGGTGGCGATGACATCAAATATTTATTATCGTATCGGGTGGTAGTCTCCCCGTATGGTAGTCTCCAAGGTGGTGGTATCCCAGGGTGGCTTTGGTTATGGGGTGGTTTTGGTCTCGGGTGGTCGTATCATAGAATCGGTGGAGGAACTGCTAAATCGAAAAGAGTTCGAAACGATTTGTAACCTGCTACTGGGAATATACTCATCAACTCGAAGTAACTTTTCATAAAAGTAATTTAAATCATTTAATAGAAAACTTGCACATAGCCATAGGGTAGTAGTAATGTAGTTAGGGAGCAGTTAGGTAATGTACCTATCGTATTATTATGCTAAGTTCGAAAGTAATTTCCTAAGATACAGCGAAATCGTCTAAAAAAGCCGTCTATGCTGGTACGTAAAACACTCTCCTATCAAAAGTTTATTATTTACTCTGGAGGCAGGGAATGAGCACGCTAGTATACGGATGTAGTGGCAGTGGTATTATATTGGTTAGAATATATTTACACAACTTTACTACATGCAGACTAAAAGAAATCTTAGTAATTAGCTAGCTTAACATCTCGCCAGAATTTTATAGTAAAAAGTTGAGAAACACAAAGGAGAAAGGAGATCAATACGTTAAAAATAGCTCGTTTTTAAATACCTTGTTAGCCGTGGCAATTATATGAACACAATAATAATTAGCTACAAAAAGTTTTTTATCTCCTAAATAAATTACGCCTTTTCGCCTATATTGAAAAGGTATCAGCAAATTATAGGTATGCATGCGTAGGCCTGTAGTATAATAAAATAATTTTCGCAAGCACGCAACTTTTGTACGGCGATACAAGACTGAAAGTGACTAGGTAGTTAGATGAATTTGAAAAGGAACACTTCTTAATGACTGGTTTTACCGAAAAAATACAAGGACAATAAATGCTCTTTATTCTCTAAAATGTGAGGTTGTTCGTATCTGAATCGCGTTGCTGTTTGATCTCATTTTTATTTTATCTGCCAAATATTATTTTTGTCTTTACGTTTTTCGTAAATGATGATAATAATCCAAGTAGTTCGGGGTACGTTTTGTAATACCTCTATTGGTAAATGTGTGCTTTTGGTACGCTGTACGCTGCAAAATACATGAGACACGACTAAATGAAATTGGCTACATAGCTATAGATAGTACATGTTTTAAATGTAGTACCTGCTTCCAAATAATTTTTTTGGGAAAACGTTAAAGTGCACGGCCAATATTTTGGTGGAACAGATTTTATTGTCCTGAATAAATCTTTAAGGAGGGAAGAAACTTGTGGATCTAAAGCTTTCCTACGTGTCAAAGTGTCAAACATGTACAATGTAGCCAATTTCTTTTAGTCATGTCTCATGTACTTATTTTGTAACGTACGGAATGCACGCATTTACCAATTACCAGGTACATATATTTTACGTTTTTTCCTAAATGATGATAACAATGCCTATGGTTAATAAAGACGTGATGTTCGATCGAAGACCAGTGAGAGCATACTACATGAACATATCCGCTTGAAACTACCTTTTCAATTATATTTAAGTTAAATGAGACAAAGGCAAGGTTTTCTGAGAATTCTGTAATTCTCTCTCTGTTTAAATGTCACATCACAAGTCCACATTTGCAGTCGAATAGTGAGATAGCTCTCGGGGATGCCGGATGTTAGGTATTACTAATAGCTAGTAGCTATCAGTACTTCTAATTGATAAGTTTTCGTGTAACTGCTACCTACCGTATAGTACATTTGCCACGATTCCGAAGTGGGATTATCTATATGTATGTTAACTTCTTTTATGTAGCAATTAATTGTAGCATGTAACAAAAACATTGGATTTTGCTGCGCTAATAAAAGGCCAAAGTTACAGAGCCGCAGCCACAGGTAGTATCTGTAAACTTAGTTCGTTCGAATTTCTAAAAACAAAAGCAGATTTTATTGGCAATTTCAGGAAGACTTTCGTATACTTGGAAAATACTGTTCCTAAACAGGAATAAAGTTGTCCCTACTTAGGTATAATTATAATCCCATCGTTGCTTCGTCTGGCTTTCTTTGTGCGTTTAAGAAACTGCCCTACTTACTTACTCCATAAAAGCAGTAAACGTTTTCTTTAATATCATTATGTAGGCGTTATTTGTAAACAATTTCCGGACAATATTCATAAATCAACCGGTGAACATTGTCTTGTGTCTTTTCTGTGTCTCTAAGAGTTTCCTATGCTTTCCTATGGCATAAAAGTATGCATTGCATTTAATTAGTCCAAAAGATTCACTAATCAAAACGCTGCTACTTGTAAATCTTTTGGCTGGGATAATTTGAGAATTTTGGGATTTTTTTTATTAGGAATCATTTTTTCAACTCATTATTATCAGCCGACTGCAAACTGCAAAAGTGCTACTACTATGTGTTAGGATTTAGGATCTTTGAATTCACAGAAAGACCAAGGGTCAAATGAATGTCTATATATTTGCATTAATGCATTGCAATTTATTTCATTCAGCGAAAATATGTAGATGAACTTTGTACTTTTCTGTATCTACCTCTCACCATAAATAATAGCAGTTCAGAGAAAGTTGCAATTTTAAGGATGGCAGATCCGAGGTCCTAGAAAATACAAATAAAGTAACATAGTATTATTTATAGCTACCATTACCTAAATGTATCAGCAATACAGTGTACTACTCAAAATCATATTATATTCTACTGTCAAAATATCAGTTTACATTCTATCCAGGTAATCCATAATCTCGCGAAGGCTTATATCGCAATTTTTACCCTTGTTCATGGCCAGGTCGAGGTGGGTATATGAACTGAGCTAAGAATTTCTATAATATTACCATGATGCAAATACGGAAACCATGAACTTCTGTAACGGAACCAACTTTATTGACATTTACGAATATACGCTCGAAGCAATCTTACAATAGAAAGCTATAAGTAATGTAGTAGTATCTGAAAGAAGTAAAGTTGAAATGAGAGAGCTCCATTATTACATTAAAATATTTAAAATACTCTTTGTGTTTTGATAGTGATTAAATGTAGCGTAGCATGGTTGATGTGATGATAAAAGAAAACTACAAGACTAACCAACACGCGTTTATTTATATAATATTCTGCATGCAGTCACGAAGCAAATTTTTTGTTAATAATTAATGAAGTATCAATAAAGCCTTTCTGTCTTTAGGCATAACATTAAGGAGCTGACTTAGCGCAAGAGAAAACATTTAGTAATCAATAAACTCTCATTTTCTAATCAAGCATAGTCTGTTTTGCATACAATGAAAGAATGACTGGCAAGGAAGACTAATTTTAGCAGTTATCAATTGAGATAGTCAATGTAAGGAAGCTCAACTTGCAAAAAATATTCGATTTCCTACAAAAAACTCTCAAGATAAGAGTTCATTGCCTTATTGAATAAATAATTACAAGATAAGATACAGTTTTATAATTAATGTAAAGTGATCTCTTTGTGTACCCTTGCATTTTCTATGCGGATAATCATATCTCGGACATAGAGCTAAACACTCATTAACTAATTAATAATTTCGCTTAAAAGATTGTGCAATGAGAATCAGTTGCATTCTTATGGCTGTAATTTTAGTCCTTTCCTTGACGAGAAGTTTTGATTCCTTTCTCCAATTTGCGCATTCCTTTTGGACTGTTGTGGTTAGTAGCTGTGTTGGAGGCTTTCTTTGGATTGTTGGAGAATTCATGAATTGGATACATGTTCCTTCTGTCGCACCAAGAAATATCCAAGTACCACTGCGTCTGGCAATGGCAACAGACAGAAACTTATGTCGCAAGAGATCATGCGGCCGTTCCTAATAATATGTGGGTTAGAATTTTGTCTGTACTCTTCTCATACTATACTATTTACTATCGCTCTGAATGAATGGCAGTTTACTGTAATAGTACACATTCACAACGCAGTAACGCAGTACAAATCTTGAGATAAAGTCATTAATAAGTGACGGAAGTAATAAGTTGTGGCTTAGAAAACCAGTACTTATATAACATTTATAGCAAAAAGTAATTATTGCGCTTGCATTGAAAGTTGTTTTAAAATCTGGTTTAAAATCAAGAAAGTTAAAAATTTATTTTCCCATTCTACAATAAAAATTCTCTATTTATTTCTACATTAAAATGCTTCCAAATGTTTATTTCCGCAAAATTAATAAATCTAGCATAGATTTAAGTTCTGAAAAGGTGGTATTGGTAGGATAGACTATACTTATGCGGATATTTTGCATAGCATGCAGTTAACGTCTTATCTACTGTCTACTGAAATAATTGGCAAATATGGCACCTATACATACGTAAAAATTATACAGACACCAGGATTAGAATTTTTCGATTTTCATTCTGAGGAATATAAGAAATCAGAAAAAGAAAGATTTTATATTAATTTTACCGCATGCATAAGTTAAAGGAGAATTTCTTACCGTAGGACAGAAGGAGATGCGATGGCGTGCTCTTCCGGAGCAAAACGCGTTTATCTATTTGGTGAGTAAGCTACAGTTTGGAAAGTGGAAAAAGATAGCGTAAAGTAGAAATGCCTACTACAGAAAGTTGCTAGGAATTGAGAGCCTTGCAATGCAAGGCTACAGATGTGTCCCTAATTAAATGTCGGAACCGGCATTGGCAAATATTCATTTTTTACTTTCATGGAACGGAAGGATTTTATATTTATTTAATAGATTCTTCAGGCAATTTTTACCAATTTATACCATATATGGGCACCGGGTACTTTGTACGAGATGTTATTATGTAGGTGGGTACTTTTATCCCCTTTAAAAGGCTCCAAACAAACTGTATAATAAAAACCGGTGTTGTTGTATAGTAAGTGTGTCTTATTGGAAGACGTTAATAAAGAATTGTGAATTGATATAAACACCATAAAATATCATGTCTGTATCAATTCCTGATGTTCTATTCTTATCTCGCGGCTAGCAAGTGAAAGTGTTTTGCTTTAGTGTATACTTCGCATTTGCAGTGAAGAGAAAAATCATTTTTGATACAGGTAGCCAAAGAGTGATTGCATAATATTAAAATATTGCATATATTGTATTTACCAGAAGGCCAGAGGTCTTTGGTCCACCAACATGCCTCAACTATATACGAATTTATCATGTGCTAAAATTGCATTCTAATTAACACTACCTTACTGTTACTTTAAATAACTGCATTTTAATACAAAGACATTATTGACCATTAGTAATAATATTCACACAATTTAAAAAATTGAATTGTTTCTTTTCTGTAGACTCGACTCCTTAAAACGAATGCATGTACCACCACACATGACACAACCACAGAAATGAAGAACTGTAAAATTATAAATAGGCCCAGAAGAGAAAATTGAAGTGTCTCAACTCAGTGCTAGTGGAACAACAGAACTACAAGTACAAAGTGCATGTACCTACATGTACAGATTATCTAACAAGTCAAACTACAGAAAAACTCAAAAAGGAATTTAGTATAAAAAACACCCAGTTATAGTGTTACAATTATAGGAATTCGCATTGAATTACTGAAATGTATACCTGTGATATGACAATTTGTCCGTGCATACATTTCTTTTATTAGACTACTTTTTTAGCATCAAAATGAAATGTTTTACAGTATATAGCTAGGTATTTGTATTAGAGCACATTTATAGAGAGAGGATTTGCCCACATTACAGTAGATACTGGATAGTCACGTAAAAATGGTACTGTAATGTAAGTCAAGCTGAGCTGACAGTAAGCTCTATGCAATGCAATTCTGAATTTGTCTACTAAAACTAGCAAGGGACATAACATCATCAGAAATGAGTCCAACTTGTTCGTTGAAGAAATAGTTGGAGTTTAGTGTTGGTATTTGAGTATAATGTAGCTAACTAAAGATAATGTAAGTCGGAGTAGAGAATTCATTCATTGGCATGTGCCATGGCATAGTATTTTAAACATTTGAACAGTGACTCTGACGGAAGCAGAAGAGGAGCATGGGAAAGAAACATGTGTTGATGTTGACGTTGACTTCTTGTGACTCTTCCTTTTATTGTTGTTAGCATTGCTTTGGCTTACGAGGTTAACTTTTGCCAACTCCCATCTTACACTTTTTTTCAGCCTACGCGTGCAAATTTAGGAAAATTCATTTTTTATTCACATTACTCATCTATTAATAATGCAATGTTTTAGAACCATTCACGCGATTTATAAAATTCTAAAGTATCTGTTTTCGTAAGATACTATTAGGTCGATGCACTCCTTGATATTTTTTTTACTAGCTATGCTTTGGATTTATATGATGACAAAATGACGAAAATTGAAATGGTTAACATTTATAAATGGGATATACTTATATTGAAATTGTTTATTTTTGGACTTTATTCAAGTCTTAACTCTCATGATAGCATTTTCTACAAGATTTTCCTTGAGAAAAACCTGTGAAAATGGAAAAGAGGATGATACACATAAGTGTTGATTTAAATACAAGTTTTAAACACTGCGTGGGCTGATATTATGCATTGTAAGGTACTTTAACTGCTAATGTATTTGTGTTGGAACTAACAGATAGTACTGATAACATGATATATTATAGAATTTCGGGTGTAAAATGGTGACTTGATTGAAGAAGCTGAATCTCATTTTCCAGGAAGTGGCTCGGGAAGGAAAAAATCCTTTTTTCTATAGAGAGCGACAAAAAATCTAATTTGTAAGCTGGAAATGCAAAAACATTAGGCAAACACGATATGTTTTAGTATGTTCGTATTAAGAAAGTGCCTTTTTCATGTTCTTATTTTACTGTATGTCCCATGTCCCTGATGTGAGTCTTGTGAGCGATGATAATCCGGAGAGTGTGTATCTATGTGTGCTAGTCTTGAAGAGATGCATTGCAATGCGTTGCCACCGAAGCAAAACGTATAAAGAACCGAAGCGGGTAGAAAATTGGCTGTAGAAACTGTTGATGAGTTTGGATAAGGGGAAGACAACGGAACTGTGTAGTGTAATTTCATCTTGAAATGTGAAAGACTAACATCACATCTTGGTTAAGGTTGTTTTTATATTGGAAGAAGAGGGAGTGTAGTCTTTGGTAGTAGGATCATGGATGTTGTTATTTATGACTGGGACTTGACTTAACTTGCGTGTCCTGTCTCGTCTTGTCTTTCATAATGAATTGGGGACGTACACTTAGGCTATACATGTATTTATATCCACATACGTACTTAAAATAGGCATTTTTTCCTCTTCTTTTAATTTCTAAGCTGTCATGTCATCCGTAATGGAAGGAAGATTGAATAAAATCGGAAATGTTAATAAATCATCAGAATTCTTGAATTTTTCTTGTATATTTGCACTAGTCACAAGATAAGGATCTCTTTTTACAGTTTACTACACTAAGCTCCTGTTTTTAACTTCAAAAGAAGAGGACCGATGATAAGTGCACTTGATAACAAACAGTTTCAAGAATATGCTCAATAATCATTTGTATTTCTTCGGAACTCCCTGCCTTATTGCCAGTTGCTACTCTCTCTGTTCTCAAACATGTTCCGTCGCATACGGCGTTCTTTGCAAAAGCAAACATTTATTTAATCATCACTTGTACTCATATATCTGTAGCTATTTATTTTATTTACATTATCCATCCCCTGAGTCAGCCATATGCTGTGAAAATGAACTCTGAGTTGACAGCCAGAGCTTTTGTCCATTTAATAGTAAAATATTGTTATTATGTGTGTAAGTAGAGCAAAGTTGTAATAAATTTCCGAGTATATCTTCTGACACAGCAGATAGTAGAAAATGAACTTTGCCTCACAATTAACCATTATATGGTAGCATGGTAGCATCCTACTACAAAGATAGTAAGCTAAATCCATGTCAAGTCACATCACAAAAGGAAAATCAATTTCGTGTATCAGCAAATGTCAATCCAAAACAAAATCCATACGGAGAAGGCTGTTCGTCAGACAGAGGGATGGAAAGTAAATCTCTGACTCATTCATTGTTTATCTTTCTTTGAACGTATCTTACGTATCCCTCCTCCTATGCTATGCGGATATGTTTAATGTTAATAAAGCAGATTTAGGGACTGAGGATATTAAAACGTTAGCAGCCCCAGCAGTTAGCATTAGGCACTAGAAATACAAAAAAGAAAATTTTGAAAGACAGTTTACATTACACAAGACAGGAAACAATTTAAATACAGGGTGCCTATAAGCGCTTTTAAACTTTGACAGGGAATTGATTACTTTTTACGTATAGTCATGTAGTATAGTAATCTATCCCATGAATTCACAAAAAATATCAAATCAAAAACCGTTGTTGCGACAGTGTTATTATTTTATTATTACTAGGAAAATCTAATACACGCCCAAATGTACTAAAATTACTTGCCATGAGCATTGTGATAACATTCCGGAGAATTTGTTGCAATTGTTTGTACTTCGCACACAATGCATT
>JABASI010005278.1:892-12556 GCA_019776505.1 Tomocerus nigrus | reverse complement strand
AAGGGTTTTTTTTTCCACGAGAGTTGAGGATATTTTGCTCACAGTTGTGGCGATTCTCATCGTTTTTCCTAAGAGTGTACTTTATTCACACTTCCTTCCCTTCCTACATTTTTGCTTAATTGCAGATTTTTTCAAAGAAATTCCTATTGGTAGCCGAATATGTTTTGACAGATTCAACATTGAGATTACGCTAACACAAAAATATAACCTTATGCTACAAAAAAGTTTTTCTATGAAGGAAACATCCACTTGTGCTTAGACACGAAAACTTACAGCAAAAGTTTAAATGGTAAGTAATTTTTTCAAAATTTCCAACCAATTTTAAATGAGAATATTTCTATGTTCCCTTCTTCTCGTAAAAATGGCGCCAAAACGATTGATAAGCTAAGTAATAAGGGACAACGTTTGTAATGGCCCACAAACATAAACTTTAGTAGATAATACAAGAAAATTGCCAAAACAAAAGTTGAAGGACTTTTTTTAAATTTTAATGATATGTTATTGTACTTTATACAGTTTGACAGAGTTCATGAATAATTTCCTCAAAACACTTAGTTTAGGTTCCTCAGTATATCTTCATAGGCTGAATTTACGATTTGCCATTAAAAATGTATTTGACATTTCTCTATGAGATATTACTTTCATTGATATTAGAAAAGTGAATACTAAATTGACTATGATGTAATTACTTTGCAAAACATAAGTACACGTAGCTCTGTTAAGCAGTAAATGGGCAAAATCGGAATTTATCTTTGCTGCAAGTCATAAATGTTCGCAAAATTGTGAAATGCAGACTTGTACAGAAGATGTGTTTATCATGCATACAGATATAATTTTAATAATTTAACTTCACACAAAATTTTCTAATTAGTAAGGAACTTGCTAAGTATTTACTATTAAAAGTCAACGTGAGTGAAGTCTCGTAGTCGTAATCCAGTTTGCTTCTCTGCACAAGAAAATGACAAGGACAACACAACGCATACAGGCCGTGGTGCCGTAAGAATATTTTTATTTTGCAACATGAATGTTACAACGTAACACAAAGAGGTTGTTATTGCAAGACATTCGAGCACATTATGTTCTGCATTACTTACCTGTTACCTAAAGCAAAACCTCCTTCTGTCTGTTTCGTCGGACTGGAATGCAAATGGAGTCTCAACTCAATGTCGCAATTACAAAGTGTTAAGTTCAGATGCATCAAAGAGAATTCTACTTGAATGTACATTTCCAACGCATAGGTAATCAGAAATCGACTCAAGTTGTTTACCTTAGGTATCTACGTTTCCATTTTGACGAATGTAATGAAAATAACAAAGAATTATGGTCCAAATAAAAACTAGGACGGAATGTCCATGAGCAACGAAGTTTAAGTTGCGCTGCGTAGTAAATAAATTCTATATACCTAGGTAAATATGTACATATCACAGCGTTCGGTATGGTTAGAGCGGATTGTATTACCATAAAGCACTATTTTTGTTTACTTTTCATTCTGTTCCTAGAAACATGTATAATGTATACTGAATGTATAATTATCATTCTGAACAACTTTCCGAAAACTCGATGAACATAATACAAGAGAGTAATATGACGAAAGCAAAGTAAATTCGATTATAGTTTCGTAGGCTTCATTTGGTAGAAATAGAAGAATATTTCTTAAAAAGTATGTGTGGGCGGAAACCCGATGATACTTCTGTAAGGAAAACACAGAATTTGTACCATAACAAGTTAAAAAATCCGGTTCACACGTTTTCATAAAATTAATTAACTGCTTTCAATAAATAAAAATTTCAGTAAAAACTTTTTAATTATTTATTTGTAGTTTGGGTTTCTTCAATATAGACATTGAATTTTATTTAACTAAAAAAATGGATAAAGACACCTTACTATTACTGGAGCAAATAAATTAGCCAATGGTTAAATATTATTCACTGTGTTTTAGAATATACGTTAGATGAAAATTATATTTCGCTAAGGTAATGAAACAAGTAAGGAAAATAAAATTTAATACATATGCAAACGTAAAGTCAATATCTATCAGTAGTAGGTACTCATACTCATATTTTAACATTTTTTGTTAAACAACAAGAACCCAACCCAAAACTTAGTAACTTGTGTATACGTAATTTCTTAATTGGGGGATTCAAAAACTCTGTTTCTTTTAAAATTTTGAAACTGCCAAGGAAGTTTTCTCCGCTCCTTAGTGGACTTCAACACATCATTGTTAAGATTAGTATGTAGCTTTAATTAGCTAGGTACTGAAAGGATTTTTAAGAAAAAGTTTACATGGCTTTGCGAAGATGCGTTAACATATTGGCAAAGTGTATTCTGCCGTCTGGCTATACATACACAAACAGTAACTTATGTATGTAGGTAGGGAAAACCCATGATGAATACCTCTTCTAACTGTTCTAACACATATTACTTCGACTACTATTTGTATAGAGTAAGTTAAGGTAGTATGTATCCGGCACAGAAGTCGATTTTCCAGTTCCTAATTTTCCAGAAAGTATTACTAAAATTATGCGTATTATCAGCAGTAAGTCACAGTTTTTAGTTTTTAGACGGTTAGGATTTACGCATTCTTAGCCGAAATGTAGCCGTTCCTGCATATATTATTTATTCGTTATTTAAAATGTTTTCTATTTATTTTGGTAAAAATGGAAAAGTTGGAATATCTCTTACAAGTAAGGTTTTCGGTCTGTCGCTCCTTTTCCCACATTGCTTTCTCTTAAGAGCATAATATTTGTAATTTCATATAATATTATACAAGGGAAGGCAAGTGTATGGATATACCATTTATTCCAATGCTTCGCGTGGGATTGTCTAAATTAGCTGGAAGGAAAGGATTATGATACGAATCACCAGAAAAAATTAGAAATAAGGTTAAGTACCTATCCATTCCATGTATGTATTACAAGAGACATGGCTTTAAGAAAGTTAGGCGTTTTAAATGCTTTCTAATTTCGCACAGCCATCCAGCAATATCTGTACACATGAGGTGGACTTTCATATTCTTTTAAGCTTTCTGGGTTACTGGACATAATGGTATATGTCAAAAAAATAGTGCTTTCCTTGAGATCGGACAGGAGGTAAAAAGATAAGAGAAGATTGATGAATCGACCAGAGTCTGAATATATCAACCATTTCCAATTGTTGCTTTGACCGAAAAAGCGCGTAGACCACCAATGTAAAATGTTTAAAAAACGTCTAATACTAGGAGGATTGTGTGTACGGAATAGGTCATAATAAATTGGTTCACACATCTCCTTGCATATAACAAAAATATTCTGTAGAAAATCCCTCAGTGAATTAATCGCATTTTTGAAAATTTTTTGGCTGGATAAATTTTGTTGAGTTACAAAACAGATTTCGCATTTATTGTCATATTTTAGAAGCATATTATTATGTATGTTTCGAAAGATTAGAAAGCCATAAAAGAATACCACAGTGTGCCTTTCTAACATTGGGTAGGAATTTTTTATTCTAAAATTATTTCTAAAACCTGAGAACGTTTGCTAATGAATTTTCTAGCTAGGAAATGTCTATTTTTGTTTGAGTAGGTTGGGTTTTTGAAAACTTTGGATCTAAGTAAGTGAGAGAGAAAGGGTTAGGAAACACCCTGTAGAGTAATTGTGTGTGATAAGTGGAATGTACGACGCAGTAGTATGATATTTGTGAATAATAATAAGCATGTAATAAAGGAGTTGAGAGATGACAAGGCAGTATTGGAAGGAAGAGACAGCGATAAGTGGCAGCTACATATGTGCGGTTAAATCGAGGCTTTCACGTTTCGCTTCGTAGTGCTAGCTGGGGTGGTGGTTGTTCAGGTTGTTGGTCTACGTACTCGGAGAGTACGTTATGCAATTGAGAAGGCGAACGGAGTGAGTATACAGAGGACGGGCGATGCGATGCTTCGGTCGTCGGAGGTGGTGTATTGTGTTTGGCACTCAGAGATGGTTTGCAAAAATAAAAGCAAGAAAACTAGGAGTACTAGCAGTGCATGGCTTGGGTTAGATGGATGGAGCAGGCAGGCAGGCAGGCAGGGAGGTTAGCTGTTCTAAGGCAAAGGATCAGCTAGTGAGTGAGCTGGCTTTCCTAGAATAAAATGCTAATGCTAAGGAGGAGGCATGTGGCAGAGCAGAGAAGAAGAGTGCATGTCCTAGTCATCGTCATGTATATCTAATGTACGGTTGGCTATTTACTTATTATATGTTTGTGCTTATTGTAGTGATGTGATGTGATGTAAGAGTTGAGTCAGAACAGTTCTTGAGCGGAAAATCGACGCACAATGGAATTTTGCAAACATGGCGTCCTGCACCGGCTTTGAAAGCGTGGCTTTGAGTCTTTTTCATTGGTCATTGCCACTGGGAGAGTCCAACTTGGTCATATAAGTTGCTTCAACTGTGCCAATGCAAAGCAATGCAATATCTTCTCTCGCTTCCCTTCCCTTTGCAAAAACAGAGGCAGCCAAGCCATGGCAACCTAAAAGTATATATGCTTCTCCGTCCTACTCACACACACACAGCCAGGCATTACTATTAGGCAGGGAGCACAGTGCAAAGTACAAGCCAAATCGCCAACATTTGCTTATGTGCCTCACTCAGCCACAGCAGCTCCGACGGACCAAGCAACTCAACTCAACTCCGCACTCTATCACTGCACATTCTGCACACAACACAACACTCGCTCCTACTACAACTTCCTAGTCAACTTCAACATCCCCTGCCTCCAAGACATTCTACTTTTGCATTAGCAATCTTCCTACACTAAACCATTCTAAACCTCACATTTACAAGTCGCGAAGTCTCCAGCACTTGTGTTCTACTACAAAGCCACCAGCAACCACCACCACACAATATGCCATGCCTGCCATACACTTCTCTCCACTACTCCCTGCCAAACTCAACTTTAGTTTTAATACTTTGCCTACAAAAGTACGTGATGTTGTTGTGTGATACACTGAAACAGTCCCTAACTTACCTACTTACATAATAATAATAATATCTATAATATATTTTATACACAGACACTATACGTTACATACTGACTTCAGCACTGCCACTCATGCTCAGTGTTTCCAAACACAGTCCTTATTTCCCACTGGTAAAAATGGGAAAAACAACTACAGAATGGAGACAAAGGAGATTTTCTCCAATTCACACCGAAGAACTTTTAGTTTGGGTGGGGTACACATTTCTTTTATTAGCCATTCATACTTAACAGATGAATGTAGGTAGCTATATTATAGGTAACTATTTAAGTACGGACTTGAGTCATACCTATGCAAATCTCTGACGCCCCCATCAAAAAATAAATCGTTTTTTGCAACGACGCAGCCCTGAGGGGCATCCACGCATTGTTAGACAAGCTACACACGAAAACAAACTTCTGGTTCTATTACTAACAACATTTGTTGAGTTAGATTTTGAGAAAGCCAGTTCCCAAATCTCTACGAGAATATCCGAGCATGTTTTATCTATTCAGTGTCGTGTTCTGTTGTCGTAACATGTAACATGCAACAACCTTATGGGGCCAGTAGCGCTTCAACTTTTCACAAAGACATTCACTTGACGTTGACATAGGCAATTAGATGTCAAACCAGATCTCGAATAGGAAGAAAACTGCCTTTAGAATACGATCTCATAGTGCCTACCACTATCTCTATCTGCACTAATTAGTAGGTAAGTAATTAATTAGCTATTGACTAGGATTTTAATGGATACACAGCTAACACTTTGAAGTCTTTAATATTTAAGCATATAGCGAAATTCAAAGTAAGCACTATTTTCGGAGTGATTATTTCGCTGAAAAGAAAAGTTGGGCGCAAAAAATAAATATGTTGAGAAGCAGAAGTAAACACCTTCAAATGGCTTATGCTTTGCAGAATTTTATGCATTTTAGTATGTACTTTGAAGAGGATTGCTTTGTCGGGAGGGACAGGTAGGCATGTGTGTTTACTCTTGGAAATGCAGAATGTACCTGTATACATTGTGTTCTCGACTTTATCGTGCATTTTTCAGAGAAATACAGAATACTACGAATTTACTACGAGATAACATTTTACGTGCATAGCCACTCACTCGTTCGTACCTCACACAGCACAATCGCAATGCTAGCGAAAACATTTAGGTAGGTACCTACATAGTTCCTTCCTACCTTCCTGCAGTACCTCACCTTCTCTCTCTCTCTCTCTCTTTTCATCTCTCATCACTCTTTCCTTTCCCACCTCTCTGATTATCAAACTACTACAGTAGAGTACAGCTTAAGAAACTTCTTACATCAGGTGCCAATCGTCAGAGAACTTTTCCACCAGGGATGGAAAATTATTCCGAAAGTTACATGGAAAAATATGGAGAAATAGTCTTAAATGCCGATAAGGCATATTATTATACCATTTCGTGTTTGTGTAGCCACTAAGCAAAAAAACTTTTTTGTCTATATTTATTTTGCAATAGAATATGTAAGACCATATCACTAGTTTTCGCATTAGCAATTACCTGGTAAAACTCCTGAGCCTTTGCATTTGTCTTGTCTATATTTTTATGCATCATGCATCATAAACAGCGAGTTAAAAGTATTATCTACCTATGTACTGGTAAAAATAGGCATATTATTTTCTGCATAGAAAGTCCAAGAAGTCACTACGGGGATATATTAAAAGAACGTTGCCGCAGCCTTGCCCAAATAACAAGTTAAACTGTTACACAGCACATTGTACTGTCTATGGGTTCATTTTACACGTACAATTTTGTTTTCTGGTCACAAACTATACTGAGACAGGTCTTTCGTAAGTGGAAGACACACATAAAAATTTCACGTACGTGAAAATAGGTGGGCGTTGTTTATTTCACGAGAAAGCATTTCTAACATTATCCAATGCCAACTTCCTGGTGATGTTTTTTTGCAAATGCTTTATTTATGTAAGTTAGTGTAAACATAGGCCATGCCTCATTAATGCAAATGTAAAAAGTGGATATATACACCAGTAATCGTTTGTTCATTGTCAGCATGTACTTATTCGATAGCATTTGTCAATTTGCATTGCGCTTTTTAGGCGAGATTTCGAAACGATTCTGCCGATGTGGACACCACAAGCTTCTCTTTGCTGGCTAATTTGTGTAAATGTGAGCGAAATAGTTATGCGCTCCATTGCGTCCCATAATATGATGCTGATACCCGTGCTTTGTGTTTACAGAACAAAATGCCTTCAGCAAATAGCTACACTAGCTATTTATTTTCAAATTCCCTTCTATATACCTGAATGAGATTAGATTCATTCCCCGAAAGACATAACTGCATTCCAGCACTAACGTGCATTAAGCTTAGAGTGATAAATGGTTAAAAAAAGTTAGCATAGGTAGATAGAAACAAAAATCTCTAAAATTGCATATCATTGACAAATTAAACATACAAAACTACAAATGACACCCTTACCTTATAGATGAGTTTCGACACAACAATATCAAGTCTATAGAATAAAGCCTGAAATATCTAGCCAGTTCTGTTCGATTCCTCGAAGTGCCCTGCTTACACATAAACTCCATTAATTTATTTCACATTTATTTGCTTGACTGCTCTAACTCAGTGGCATTCCCATAATCCCATATATCTCTATATAATATAGTAGCAAAAATTTCGCAAAATATAGTAAAACAGTTTGCCTGTGATGAATCCAATAATCTTTCCGTACTATAGAGATACTGAGGTAGGTACCTACAACATAGTTTTGCCTATAAACCCTTTTCATTTTCATCATTCTCTATAGTAAGATTAAATTAAATGTACACGCAGGATTGCAGAAGCGTTTGAATTCAGGACTTCAGGATACCTTTTCGCACCAAATATATAATTGGCCTTATACCGGGCCTATGCACATTTGAAATAGAAATGATTATATAGGTGGACTCATTTAAGTCTGCATATCAAGAATCAAAGGATTCAACATAATAACAACATTACGCTATTACAGATATCTGCATATACATAAGTATAACAATTTATATGCGAATGTTGGTGTGTGTTGAGGATTGTTTAGGCCAACAAAATATAATATTATTAACTATGCATAAACAAGATACATCCCCTGTGTGCATAGTGTTAAGCACTGGTTACTGTTACTCTTGGCATAGTAGACATAAGGACATCAGGCGTCGTGCTATAGCTTTTTTCCTTTACCTCTTCTCCCCTTCTAATGCTCCGAGCAATTTAGCAAATCGGAGATACACAATTTTGCACATCCTTCTTCAGCCTACCGACAAAATAGAAACAACTTCAGTTCACGGACAAAACAAAGTGGACAGCTGTATATACTAGCAGTAGGCGTATTGCTTACATAACATTAGAATTGCTATTGCCTTTATATCTCAAGTTTTAACATATTCCGATGCTAAAATATTTACTTTAACATCAGATCAAAGCTTCATCTAGCTACCTACTTTTATTTCTCTACATAAGCATTTCCTATTAGCAATATTAACACGGACGCTAATTATGCACCTTTATCAAAGTACCCACCGAAGTCCCTATGCTCAATGAGTTTCTCTTTTGTTTAGCGCCGAGGCAGCTTAAAATTAAGTACCTAGTTTGTAAAGCAGCTTAATATCAAAAAGCTTTATTTGCCAACGTTACTATGGCTAGCCTCAAGCTCAATTAAATATTATATATGTACATAATGTACATGCTTCCTTGTTTTAGAAGATCAAAGACGATTCGTCGAATTTTATGCCTTTCTACATTTATAGTTCTGAGTTCCAACTTTCCAACGCAATTAAAAGTAACCAAATAGGAACTCAAAGTCGGATTTTAGAGACAATCAAATCTAAAATTGTTTGGAAGCAGACAAAATTTATTGTAATGCACTTTTATGTGGGAGTTTTGTCTTCAGTGTGGCCAGCAAAACAGTTTATACTTTATACCTAGATAGCAAATTAATGTTCAAATAGAGAAAATCCTCCGACGAAGAAAGCATATTTACTTTTGGAAGCTAACGGAATGTTCACATGAAAATGCAGTGATAGTGTTTTTTTTAAATTAATAATGAACGATAATGAATGCGAAAGAATTGCACTATCTAATTTTGTCAATTATCGCTTCAGTTCAATAAACTTACTTGCCTACCAGTTCGCTGTACCATACAAAGTACAATAATAATTTCAGAAACGGTTATACTATAAAAGTGGGATTAAATTAGATAAGTATGTAATCATTTATTAGTCACTAGTAGTCACTATGTATCAAAATCCGATTTCCAAATTACTAACATTTAACTAAATATACATAAGTACATACCAATAATCCATAATAATATAGATATTTGTATTTGTAATGCATCGTATTCATATTATAGTAGTACGGTGCATTACTTACTTGCGCAGCTAGAGAGACAATGATAAAAAAATGAATGCAATGCAATGCATGCAGTATTCATATCAGGCAGGGCAGGACAGGGCCAGACTTGCATTTTGTTTCACTGGCCCACAAAACCGTTTATTCCTCTACGTTTTGTTTATATAAAGAGATTGGAGACTTTGGGAGGATCGTTAGCATAATATTTGCGAATTGTTTGGCTAAAGACATGAAGCTGGCTGTCTACATTTCCTGTCTGAATCAAATTCGATAAAATTAATATCCTTATGATAATAATTGTAGTGTAGTCGTAGCTATAAGATAAGTATCAAATAACGGGCCGAAAGTCACCACGACGCAGAAGAGGACCAGGCGCAGGGCGTGCAGTGACAATAAGAGAGTCTGGAACTGGAACATTGGATGAAGCGCATGCAGGGGCTTATTTATTTCGTGTTTCTCGATAGATCCCTAGTCCTAGTCTACTGATTATTATACCATTAGCATTAGTCAGACAAAACTAAAGTGAACTCACTCAACTGGCTTTAGTTTGGCTCAACAAAAAGTCTAAAACTAAAGCAGCTAGCATTCTAGCCAAGCGAATGCCAAGATTTTGAGACACGCGAATTTTTTTATGAACAAATCAGATACTCAGCTCGATTCCGGCGTCGCATTTGCAATTGCATCCTCCACTACTAGAGAGGACAGACAGAGGAGTTCATTCCTTGCTGTCACAATATGCACACAATATACACACACGGCAATTATCTACACATATGCATGCTCCCTATCCTCTATAATTAATTATTAAATCATTTAATTGTACATTATCAAATTGAGCACGATGCTTCTACTGAACT
Source organism: Tomocerus nigrus (assembly GCA_019776505.1). Classification (NCBI taxonomy): domain Eukaryota; kingdom Metazoa; phylum Arthropoda; class Collembola; order Entomobryomorpha; family Tomoceridae; genus Tomocerus; species Tomocerus nigrus. The sequence goes on along the minus strand of JABASI010005278.1, from coordinate 2,354 downwards.
ACTTGTTACCAGAAGCACATAAAATCAACAATAACGTCGAAAATTATAAAAATGGGACTGGATAATAGCCATTATTTAATGTTTATTGTTTATTGGTGGAATAAATTCGAAAGAGGATAATTCGTAATTGGTTCCTTTTGAATCTAGGAGACACTTTAAATTTTATTAGTCAACCGTGTTCAAAATTCAAATCACAGTTTTCTAACGAGCCTTGGCCTTGATTGCTTTTTTAGTCATCAGAGAAACCTTAATTATTGTCTACGAAAGGCTACCGACATTTAATAATAATTTGCTTTGTTGTTCAAGTGAGTGTCGAATGAGCACAACGAATATAAGTCACCCGTCGACAAACCAGGAGGTAGATCAGTTTTAGTACCCACTTAATACGAGAATTGATTTCCGTTTGTAACGCATTTTCAGTTCGCAGTTACTTCTCATATCGTATTTTCTCCATTAATATTATTGCTACCAGTTATAGCAATGCTTACCAATATCTAAGTAGTAGAAAGTGAATGGATATATTCAGTATCTTTTATGTACGTACGATAACTACCATTTATAAGGGAAATGAGCAATAAAAGCACGTTCACACATTTAATACAAATAATAATATAATCAATTTCATACGTACATTACTATTGTGTTGGGAAAATCCGGGAATGGATATTTACAAAATACACAAAATTTATCGGCAACTTGTAGAGCATATCTGCGAATGAAGTAGCACAGTAATATTTGATGGGAGGCACCCTCTCCTTCTACCAGAAAAAAGGTACTTTCCATTCTTGTACAAAAACAGAAGAATATAAATAAGATTCAAGGACTACCATCAGAAACTAAGGAGAGACAAAACGGAGGAAAACATCGACTACTCTTGGATTGTCACCTGTTGGATTAATTTTAAAAAAATTGTGTGAATTTTGAGTTTTGTTTGGGGCTGTAGAATTTGTTTTTTGTTTTGGCTTGACTTTTGTTGTACATTGGAAAGCTCTTCTGGCGTCTATTACTTTCATTTCTTGGCTCTTCTCCTGCACAAATACTATGAATATTATGAATGAAATGGGCAAGCAGTCTAATGCGTTTTCATGGCTTTTGATTTACATTTAGCTGACAAGGCAAGACAAGTTTCTCCTCCCGTTCACTTCCATTCACTGCACTTCTCTGAAACAAAAATACGCTCTAGGAGCTATCAGTGTGTTTTGTGTTCATATACTACGGAGTTATAAAATTCTAAGCGTACATTGATGTGTTCTGCACTTATTAGGTACCTATTTACTTATACTATGAGACGGAACCACAGATTGCATGTATCCGAGATAAGATTGAGCACCTGCAGGTGCTCCATCGTAGCTAGCTACCACAGAACATCTCATTATTTTAAGTTAGGTTAGGTTAGGTAAAAATAATTAGATGCTCTATGGTAACCGGTTACCATAGAGCACGTGCAGGTGCTCTATCGTAA